>JAOVVA010040724.1:0-14975 GCA_028565275.1 Leiocassis micropogon
GTGCAGGACATGTATGAGAGCTGTAAGACAGTGGTGAGATGTGCTGTAGGTGTGACAGAAGAGTTCAAGGTGGAGGTCATCAAGTCTCGGCTCTAAGCCCCTTTTTGTTTGCTCTGGTGATGGACAGGAGTCTCCATGGATTTTGATGTTTGCAGATTATATTGTGCTTTGTAGAGAGAGCAGGGAACAGGTGGAGGAAAATTTGGAGAGGTGGGGGTATGCTCTGGAAAGAAGAGGAATTAAGGTTACCCACAGCAAGACATAATACATGCATGTGAATGAGACCCATGTGGAACGGTGAGGCTACAGGGAGCAGAGGTAAAGAAGGTGCAGGACTTTAAGTACTTAGGGTCAAAGGTGCAGATCAGCGGAGAGTGTGGAAAGGGGGTGAAGAGGTGGGTACAGGCAGGTTGGAGTGGGTGGAGAAAAGTGTCAGGTATGTTGTGTAATAAAAAAGGTTTCAGCGAGAATGAAAGGAAAGGTGTACAGGACAGTGATGAGACCAGCGAGGTTCTACAGCTTAGAGACAGTGGCATTAATAAAAAGATAGGAGGCAGAGCTAGGGGTAGCAGAGCTGAAGATGTTGAGGTTCTCTTTGGGAGTGACAAGGATAAATAGGATCAAGAATGAGTTCATCAGAGGGACAACCCATGTTAGATGTTTTGGAGATAAAGTCAGAGAGGCTAGATTGAGGTGGTTTGGACATGTTCAGAGGAGAGGTTGTGATTATATCGGTAGAAGGATGCTGAGTTTGGAACTGCCAGGCAGGAGTTCTAGAGGAAGATCAAAGAGGAGATTTATGGATGTAGTGAGAGAGAACATGAAGTTAGTTGGTGTAAGAGAAGAGGATGCAGAGGATAGGGTTAGATGGAGGCAGATGATTCACTGTGGCAACTCCTGAAAGGGAACAGCCGAAAGACAAAGAAGAAGAAGAAGAAAGTGCAATATGTTTTTTTTTTTTCAAAATTATCCCCTGATTTCCTGTTCTCCTCTTCATGTCCATGTTTCATAAACATGATCACTTATCTGAAGGTGGCAAAGATCTAATGTGTGCTGAAAGTGCACACGGTGAAGAGCAGTGAAGAGTACATGTTTCTTCATGGTGCTCCAGTGCTGTTCAGCAGGTGCTTGAACTGACAAGTTCTCAGCCGTTCAAGTCCTGCTGAATGTCCAATAGGTAGTCAGTGACCCAAGACATTATAGACGTGTCCACCTACATTCTTTTCATCATTGTTCTCAGCAAGAGTGGTTGGATGGTGTTAAATGTGCTTGAGAGATCAATAAAAGTGAGTCCAGGTGTGAGTGGATATACAACTCCACTGTAGACGCCCAGCTGTGGCTGGTAACCATACTGCAAGGGATCTAGAAAAGAGCTGACTTAAGATATGATATGAAACAGCACTAATATCTTCAAGACCTTTACGATGTGAGGGCTACTGGTCTGTAATCATTCAGTGAGGAGGGAGTTGTCTACTTTAGAACTGGATCCAAGCAGGATGGTTTCCACAACTCTGACACCTGATACTTTGGAAGGCTCAGGTTGGAGAGGTCCTGGAGGTTGCCACACAGCTGGTTGGCACAGCCTGCACTTCAGCAGGCTGGGACTGATTCCGCCAGGCCCTGCAGCTGTCTGAGTTTTTAGCTTCCCCAGCTGTCTTTTTACAGATCACCAAAAGAATCCATTTGTACTGGCATCTTAATATTAAACTATTACAAGGCCATGCTTTCTGTGAAGCAGTTATATCTTTCCGGGAGCAGTGGGGAAAAAAAAACCTAACAACAGAAATTCCAAAATTAAAAACAGTCATGGGAGTTTGGAAAAACTCAGATTAAAGCCTTCTGTCAATAAAATATTTCTTACTTTTTTAATAAAGGCAGGGGAAATTATTTAGAAACTTGAATGGGACGTTAATTTTCTTGAACAAGAAGTGATTGTGAATAATACTCCTACTCTGGAGAAACTGATGGTCTGTTATTGATTTTTTCTTTAAAAAAAAAAAAAAAAGGATGCCTTTCCCTGAGAACTGGTTTTGATGAGCATGTGCATTTTTTTTTAAATGATGGCCTGCCGGCTAATCACTACTGGCCATAAAGTGAGATCTTCGGCTGATGAAATATTTAGTCCAATATCAATTCTATATTCAGACTATTAAATTATATTAAAATCTCTTTCCAATGGACCCATACCAGAACATTTCGCCATGGACAGTTCTTAGTCCATGTCATGTTTTGGTGGACCCAAAACTCAAAGTTGGACTGCTGAGCAGGAAAACGCCTTGCAGACAATTGGTTCTCAATCCTGGTCATGAGTGGGTCTCACCCGCTGTCCTGCATAGTTTAGTGTTTCCCTGCTCTATTAATTCAGAAAAAGATTGTTAATTAATTGATTAGTTACAGTAAATCAGGTGCATTCAGAGCTGAGAAAACATTAAAATGTGAAGTGCATTGGATCCTTCATGGATTCCTTTAAGTCCAGGGCTGGAAACCAGATAAATACCATTTTTGTTATAGAGAAAACATTTTAACTCGGATCACTGGTTCCTCTTCCAAAAGTCGACCTTCACAAGTCATAGATGGCTTATATTGCCTCTTCCTTGAGCAGATAGATGGATAAGACATATATGTCTTCCACTCTGAATTTCAAACTTAAAGGTACAGTAAAACAGATACGAAAAAGGATAGTGAGGTTCAGGAGCTTTCAGACACTTTGGAGGTATTTCAAAAAGAATCGTCAGGAAAGGTAAATTGGTCCAAGAGTAAAACTTTATGGATAGGGCAAAATAGTGGCTTTTTGTCTATCTGGAGGTTTAAAAAGGAGGACAGATATTTTAAAAGTTTTGTTTATCTATGCTAAATTTTAGATATAAATTTTGAAGGTGGCTTTTGTGCATTATTTTAAGGGATTAATGACTGCTGCCCAGCTGTCCTTCATTGGACAAATTCTTGTTGCTGATAATGTGGCCTGTTCTGCCTTATAACACTGGTTGATCATTGTGTTTTCACTAAGAGAACTTGTTCTGGAGATTTAGGAGAGATTGGTGAACATTTGATCTGTAAGCAGAGGATTTAGACGGCTGTGCTTTGCTTGCCATTTCAAGAAGGAGCGCAAGGGCTGGTTGATATTCCATCGATAATTACGGCTTGGACTAGGAAGGGCTTCCATGGACTTTTACACCCAAAGCAGGTGCTATGGGTCTGGACAAATCTTTTCTCATGACGTTGGAGGGCATTGGTCTATGCGGAATTGCTCCTTTTTATTACTATTCCACAGAGCATGGAAGAGTTCCACCCTGTTCAAGACCTTAAGTGGATGGCTGCAGGTTACTCAAAACTGGGAGATCTGAAGTGCTGAAATCAGCAAGAGAATGTTAATAAAAATAAACATTTTGCAAATAGATAGTCATATATTTCTTGCCTTTGCCCAGTACTTTACATTAGTTTATTTACATATTTCTCTTACATTTCTAATTTGTAAATTATCTTATTTCTCTTATTTCACACTGAAACTTTCTTTTAGAAATCTTGAGGTCATCAGCAGTCGTATAAGCATTTCACTTTATAGCATACTGTGTATATAACGAATAAAATTTGAATTTGAATTTGCTTTGCCAGGCATCACTCCTAAAGAGGTTCCTATTTTATATAAAAAAAAAAAAAGGAAAGATATTCCTTTCCAGCTCTAAGTATGGTGACAGGGCAGAAACATTAGGAGAAACATGAACAGCTCTTATTATTTGTAACTCTATTGGTTGGAGTCTTACAGTCAGTTAGCATGAAGGAACTTGTGGGATGGTGCCTTATGTGGAAGTCTCTAGTTGATCAACTGACCAGCCGGTCTTACTCCCTCAGCGGAGCAGATAGTGGTGTCTGTTTACTTCTCCAATTGAGAAGCAGACATCTGACATCCAGTGGAGGATGTTACATGTGGCAATAGGAGGTATGAACAGGTATCTGGCACACCTTTTTCCTAGTGGGAGTGGGTTGCCCCCTTCTGTCCTGCATAAGAGATGCTGTGTCATCTGGTTTGATTATGTTTAATAATTGAATAATTGGTTCTAAACTTTTAAACTTTAAAACTGCTCATTTTTATTACAAATTGCAAATTTAGAAGTTTGAAAAAAAAAATAATACTGAAAGTAGAGAGAGAGTATAAAAATGTGTATAAAAGTCTGTGTAGTGTGACTGTGTAGTAACAAGGCTACTCAGTACTGAAGTGTGTGTGTGTTTGTGTGTGTGTTTGTGTGCACACGAGCTCTCCAGTCTAAATCAGATTTTTCTAAGCTGCTGGCTGATTCCTGATGTAGTGCTGCAAAATTCAACCTTACAGTATCTTTAATGTTGTGTTGTAACATTCCAGTTTATCCCTAATGCCGTGTTTCAACTTTCCTCTTTTTCCCTGATGTACTGCTGAAATATTTCCCTTAATTCTTGATGTAGGGCTGCAACATTCTCCTTAATTTCTGATGTAGAACTGCAACATTCTTCTTCATTCCTGATGTAGTGTTGCAAAATTTCCCTTTTATTCCTGGTCAACTGCTGCAACATTCCGCTTGATTCCTGATGTAGTGCTGCAACATCCCACTTTATTCCTGATCAGTGTTGGGTGTAACGTGTTACAAAGTAGTAACTCAGATTACTTGGATTACTCTTTTGATGTAACGAGTAATCTAACACGTTAGGTCCGCCATTTAAGTTACTCAGTTATTTAACTATATTTTCAAAAATGTAATCCGTTATTCAGACGATTTATGTAATCCATGAGCCAGCCATTCCATTTTTGTGTGTGTGTGAAAGTCATCCTATAAGCGCCGCCCCTGATAACCACCGCGCCCCCTCCCTGTTCCTGCTGCTATACCCTTATCTCACCTATGCAGTTTGACTCGCAATGAGAAGCAGTGTTAGACACTGTGAGCCGCCACGAGTGACTGCCTAAAGTTCTGCAAGGTCTGTAAGGACCGATGCGTGGAAAGATGGAAATGTAATCACAGCGCCAAAACTCTCGGTGAATCGTGATGAACCGTACTTATGGCCACCTCGCAAAACCGCATAGGTGAAAAATATGGAAAAGTACTCTCACTAGTAACTTTTATCAGAAAGTAATGCTGTAATGTAACTGATTACTTTTTAATGACTTTTTAATGGTAACATTTTGCTTTATTACTGATGAAATGCTGCAAAATGAAACTTTATCCTTGATGTAATTCTTCAGCATTCTGCTTGATTCCTGATGTAGTCCTGCAACATTAAACTTTATCCTTAATGTTGCAACTTACCTGTTTGTTCCTGATGTTGTGCTGAAACACTCCTCTTGATTCCTGCTGTTGTGTTGCAACATTTCGCTTGATCCCTGATGCAACATTTCGCTTGATTCCTGATGTAGTGCTGCAACATTCTGATTGATCCCAGATGTATTACTGCAACATTCTGCTTAATCCCTGGTGAAACACTGCAACATTTCCTTTTTTTCTTCCTGATGTAGTGCAGGAATATTCCGCTTTATCACTGGTGTAACACTGCAACATTTAGTTTTATCCTTGATGTCGTGTTGCAACATTCCACTTTTTACCTGGTCAAGTCAAATTCAAATTCAAATTCAAATTTTATTTGTCACATACACAGTCATACACAGTACGATATGCAGTGAAATGCTTAAACTACTGCTCGTGACCTAAGAATAAAAGGATATGAATAGGAATAGGAAATAAATATGAAAATTAAAATAAAGGGTCCTGCAACATTCCGCTTGATTCCTGATGTAGTGCTGCAACATTCCGCTTGATTCCTGATGTAGTGCTGTAACATTCCACTGCATCTCTGATGTCACACACACAGAAATACATTTTTGTTACTACAGTAACAGCACAAAACATTTATCATTCACCTCTTATTCTTTTCCTTCTTTTCCTTCTCTTATTCTTCCACTTCTTTGCTTTCCTCTACTTCAGTCATATAAAATCAAATTCAAAGCAAATTAAAATTTTAGTTGTAACATACACAGTCATACAAAGTATGATATGCAGTGAAATGCTTAGATGACTCCCTATGACCTTAAAATAAAAGCCTATTAATAGGAAATAAATATGAAAAAGAAAAATAGAAAGTAAATTTAACTAAGAAGGAATAAAATATCTGTACAGTACAAAATATACAATATAAGACAAATATATGAAAAATATAAGAAAAATAAGAAAAACAGCTGTACAACAATATAGAAAATATAGAATTTTGTCACACACACCCACTCCGCGACCGGCACTAGGACCCGGAAGTAGTACGGTCGCAAAACAGGAAGCATAAAAGGAGACAGGATGGCGCTTCACATCGCTCAGTCATTGAGTTCGCCCATGTCGGTTCAGATCGTCCGTCTGCCATTTTGTGAGTACTCACTTTCTTGGGTTTACTTTCTGATTCGAGTGTGTGTTTATAGGATGCGGGTTAAATTTGTGTTTTTCCCTTGCTCCCCTTCTGTGAGAGTCCTTAGACTAAATCGCGTGGTTACCCTGCCTACTCGCTTACTTCCGCGTTTGGGTTTACCATCCACGCTACAAAGGGCTAACCGCTAAGTGCTAACTCATCTGATCATCCCAGTTAGTTTCGTGACAAATGTATGGAATTTTCGTGTGGGAATGAACTTAAATGTAAATAGAAATGTCCAGGGGGTGTGCAAATATGCCGGAAAATGTCATAATTCACATATTTAAAGTGACTATGTGCATCAGGGAAACAGAATGTCCAGGGGGGTGCAAATATGCCTGAAAGTGACATATTTGACTAAAGTGACTTATGTTAGAGTAAGTAACTAATGTCCACGAATGTGCAGGTGTGCAGTGGCCACTAGTGTCAATGAATGTCCGGAATGTCCAGAGTGAGTGCAAGATATATATATATAAGTGCAAGATAAATATTTTTTATATAATATATATCAATATATAAAACTCCCATCTCTATTTTTTCATTAATTTCCTCCTTCTATCTTGTCTTCTTCTCTTCCACATTCCTTTCTCCTCTTTATTTTAATTTTATATTTTTAATAAGTTATTTCTTCTACCTCTTTTTACATCACTTCCGTTGTGTTTTGGTCCTTCATTGTTCTGTCATTACTTTCCTCCTCTTTATTTTCTTCTTCATCCTAAGTTTCCTCCTCACCTTTACTTTCTTTTCATCAATGTCTACATGATTTACTTTTCTTGTTGTATTTTCACTTTTCCCTCTGTTCTTATTTTTTTATTTATCACTAAATTCGTATTTACCCTTTTAAAATGTTTTTCTTGTTCTTCTTCTTATTCCTCTATATTTTCGACCAGGTTTCAATGACTTAGATTATATATTCCAGTAATCAGTCACTCCTAATTTGACATTGATTTCTTTCTATAGACACACATGATGTTCATGGCCATGAGCTTTAAAGCACTTTTCAGGACTTTTCCAGTTCCATTTGGACTTGGGCAGCTTGGATGAGCTCAGAGGTCTAGCACTGTCACTCCACATGTGCGTCAGGAACAACCCAAGTGGATGTGACAGTTATTAATTGCCCCGAACTCTCAGTGTGGGTGCTGTATAAATACACTTCATTCTGTAAAACACCTTCTACAGTTCATTCTCTGTCTCATCACTGAAGCAGAAACACCACAATATCACACCAACTCATGTGAACGATGTACTCTGGTGAAGTCACTTCCTGAGTGCATAAGTATTCATCCCTCTTCGCTAAAGTTACAGCATGGATTTTCCGCAAAAGAACTCTGAACAACTGCTGAAGTGAAGGAAAATTTATCTAGTTTGTTAATTTTTTATACAGTATATATAAATAAATTGAGTCTATATGCATTTATCCATGTTTCTGTGAAACCCCCAAATTAGTTCTGGTTCAGTTTCCACCAGAAATTACATAATTAGTTAGATAAAGTGGACCTGTATGTGTTTAAAGAATCACATGTGCTTAATATAAATACTCTCATTCCTGGAAAAACCTGCAATCTAACATTAGCATGAACCAGGCCTCCAGCCCTCGGCGTTGCCTGATGCCGGTGGCCAGAAAAGGGGACATCAGAAGCGGTGTGCGAGGAAGCGGAAGCGTGGCAAGCGGGCTGGAGTCTGTGCTAGGATAAAAACAAACCGTGATGTTCTCCCATCCATCATCTTATCCAACGTTTGCTCCCTGGACAATAAACAGGACTACATCTGACTTTAGCAGATTACACAGTGGAGTTTAAAAGACTGCTGCATCTTCGTATTCACAAAGACATGGTTCAGCGACAGAGTTCCAGATGCTGCCATTCATCTAGACGTGTGTTTACATCAACATGAAATGGTGTAAGAACTTTGTGCTAGTTTTTAGATATTGCTCATCGCTGGTGGAGTTTGTGACTGGTACAGTAGATGTAGACCTTTTTATTTACTGCGGTGATTAAAAAGGAACTGCAGAACACACACCCGAATGGACTGTTTATTGTCACTGGAAATTTCAACCATGAAAATCTCAAGTTACTGCTCCCTAAATTCCATCATTATGTGGACTTTGCAATGAGAGGGGAAAGCATGCAGGATCTTGTTCAAACAATCATCCTTGGCACTCGTCCCCACTTTGGCTACTCACCCACCACATTGGCTACCACATCTCTGTTATGCTAATTCCAGCATACTGTCCCAGGCCATCAGAGAGTCAAAGCATGCACAAGCCCAAAGAATCCACAACCACTTCAGGGACAGCGGAGACACAGGGCACATGTGGCAGGGCATACAAGCCATCAACAACTACAGGACATCATCACCTGTCTGTGACAGCAACAGCTCTCTTCCAGATGTGGTAAACAGCTTCTGCTCTCGGTTCACCATGCAGAAATGATGTGACGGGAAGGAAGACCACCCCTCCTTCCAATGAACAGGTGCTGTGACTCACCACAGCTGATGTGAGGAAAACTCTATGCAGAGTCAACCTATGTAAAGCTGCTGAACCAGACAATATCCCTGGCACAGTGCCACTAACAGCTGGCAGATGTTCTCACTGACATCTGAAATATCTGTCTGAGCAGTCTCTCTTCAAGTCCACCACCATCCTCCTCGTGCCGAAGAAGTCTTCTGTGTCCTGTCTCAATGACTACCATTCTGTTGCACTCACACCCATCATTATGAAATGCTTCAAGAGACTTGTCATGACTCACTGTAGTTTGAGTATCATCCTAACCATTCAACGGACAATGCCATCTCCACCACACTCCATCTGGCTCTCACAAACCTAAACAACAAGGTCACCTATGTTCAAATGCCGTATATAGATTTCAATTCAGCATTCAATACTATTATCCTGCAACACCTGATCGGGGAATTGAGCCTGTTGGGCCAAACACCTTACTCTGTAACTGGATCCTGAACTTTCTGACCGGAAGGCCTCCGTCAGTACGGATTAGCAACTGCACCTCCAGCACCACCACACTGAGTACTGGGGCCCGCCAGGGCTGTGTGCTCAGGGTCCTGCTGTTCCTGCTGTTCACACTGCTGAACTGTGTAGCAACACACAGTTCCAACCACATCATTAAGTTTGCTATGGATGATGAATCAGCATACAGAGAGGAAGTCCAGAGGGTAATAGACTGGTGTAAAGACAACACCACCGATCCTTACCACCTTCTTCATTGGATACTGAGCTTCCTTACTAGAAGACCCCAGCATGTCTGCCTCGGAAAAGACTTCTCCAACACCCTCATCATGAACACAGGCACTCCCCAAGGCTGTGTACTTAGTCCTATGCTGTACACTCTCTTCACTCATGACTGTGTAGCTGCCCAGCCCAATAATGTCATCATCAAGATGTGCAGATGACACTACGGTCATTGGACTCATAACAGGGAGTGACTAGACAGCCTATCGAGGTGAGGTTTAAAATCTGGTCACATGGTGTGAGGCTAATAACCTGACATTGAACATCAGTAAGACCTACAGTAGGAGATGGTTGTGGACATGAGTAGAGGCCAACGTTTCCACCAGCCATTACTGATTGGAGGCTGCAATGCAGAAAGAGAGGACAGTTATAAATTCCTTGGTGTCCATATCTGTGAGGATCTTAAGTGGACAGAACACACAGCACAGCTGGTTAACACATCCAAGAAGAGAATGTACTTCCTGAGGAGACTTGCCACCACAGATACTGCTGAACTTCTACAGATGCACTGTGGAGAGCATGTTGCCTTATTGCATTGCTGTGTGGTTTGGTAACAGCACAGTACATGACAGAAGGGCAATTCAGAGGGTGATAAGGCTAGCCCAGATCATAGGGACATTTTCAACAGCAGGACACACAAGTGGGCCAGCAACATTATTAGGAACCCCACTCACCCGATTCACACATTATTCATTCTTATGAAGCCTAGCAAGCAATACTGGAGCAGTACAGCTAGAACATCCAGACTCCGGAATAGGTTGTATCAGCAGGCCATCAGGCTGATAAACAGTTGTCACCCACTACCACTCCCACCGGTGTAACATTCCTAAGGCTACACCTTCTGCTCAAATGCACCCTGAACATTACAGTGGACTAACTTGCACAATGTTATCTGGATTAGGAAACTGTGACACTTTACATATTATACTGTACATTACGTCACTTTGCCTCCACTCGTCACTTTGCCTCCACTTATCACTTTACCTCCACTTTGTCATTTGAATTGTTTACTTGTACCACATTGTACTAGGAAACTATTGTTAAACCATATTACGGGTTTTTTACACTGTAAATTTAAAATTCTATTCTAGCTCGCCACGGTCAGCAGCAACACACATACACAACCCATTGTAGGCAAGAAGCTAGTGCAAATGGGTGCACACAGCTGCGCTACGAATTTACGGCTGCATACACACACACACACACACGAACATACATGTTTATACATCATTTATACATCAGTTTTACATCATATCTATTGCAGTTGGTACACACATGTGTACCAACTGCGGTCCGTTGGTCCGCGCTGTGCGATCCACCGGGCTGCGCAAATAAACCAAAACATCTCTGCGATATCCAGATTGTCGCGCTGCGCTGCCCAATGGACATGATATTTGGTCCACCCAGAGCGGCTCAATCAGGTGCCGCAGTTTCGTCCGACTTTCGATGTGTTTGGCTTCCCATATGTGTGGGTAAAAAGGGGACAATGTGGAAATTTGGGGATGGTATATTCCAGAAGGCGGAGCCTCTTACATATAAGGCCATCATCGGCTGATGCCAAGAGGAGGGTTGTTGGTTGGAGTAGATGGGAGTGGAGTTAGTTTGTGTGGAAGTGAGAAAGTTGGGTGGGACGGAGTGTAAATTTTTGTATATACTGTATTTTGTAAATTATTGTTTTGTTACTTTATTTATTTTCTTTCTTTTCCCTTTCTTTTTTACACTGTTTGGATCACTTGAGCACCTTTTTGCACAATAAACACCTTTCAGCACCAAAGTGCTATTGTGGTTGTGCCATCACTGGACTTTTGGCCAGGATTGTGGGTAAAAAAAGAACCTCAAGTAGGGTGGTGATGCAACACTGCCACACCTACGTGACAATTCTACTTTTTTTTTTCTTATCTGTATTTACCTCTTATTGTAATGTTATTGGTCACTGCCCTTCTACCGCCTTGTTCTCGAGAGGCTAAGACAAAATAAGAATTTCATTGTACCTAGGTATATATGACAATAAAAGTCTTGAACCTTGAATCTTGAATCTTCTATAGAGGTACTATTGAGAGCATCCTGAGCAGCTGCATCACTGTCTGGTTTGGGAATTATGCCGTCTCGGACCACAAGTGGACAGTGAGGACAGCTAAGAAGATCATCGGGGTCTTTCTTCTCTCTATCAAAGACATCTACACCACACGCTGCATCTGCAAAGCCACCATCATTGTGACTGATTGGACACACTCCTCTTATTCACTCTTCACCCTCCTGCAATCTGGAAAAAGGTACTGAAGCATTCGGGCCCTCACATCCAGACTGTGTAACAGCTTTTTTCCACAAGCCATCCGTCTCCTTAACAAAAAGTGACTGGACTGATCACACACACACACACACACACACACACACACACACAATTACTCAGATAAACTCACCTTCATCAAAACATTGAGACCAAACTGATAAACAACATACGCAAAGGCACTGATCAACAACCATCTAACAATTGTTCACACCAACCTGTAATTGCTCTTTTGTACAATATTTATTACTTGTTATTTGCCCAAAACTATTTTTATATTCGCTGCTACTTACTGTACAGGGAATGGTTACTGTTTACTGTTTTTTCTTCCCACTACCTCAACTCATTACCACAAAGTATTGAAATGTGTCATGTTGTCATGTTGTCACTCTTGTTTGCACATTTGCATGTGCACTTTATGTTGTCTCTTTTGTATAGAACTTAATAGTTAATTTAAAAAATGTCAATCTGCCTTGTCTTACATAGGTTGTATGTAGCACCTTGGTCCTGGTGGAACATTGTTTCATTTCACTGTGTACTAAACTGTATATGGTTGAAATGACAATAAGAGCCTACTTGAACTTGATACTGCTTCCCTGTAGTGGTTCAAATGCAAGAACCTGAATGTGTTGGTATGGCCTGGCCGAAGTACGGACTTTAGAATTTGTGATGTGGAAATTTCTGTTCACAAGCACAAAGAAATGCTTTCCATGTGACAGATTTACAGAGCTTGAGCAGCTTCACAAAAATAGAACAGGTAAGAATATCAGGATCCAGATGTGCAGCACTGATAGAGACATAACTCAGAAGATTTACTGATGTAGATGCAGCCAAAGCTCATTCTAATAGCATAGTCCTTCAGTCAAGAAAATATCTGCTTTTTTTTGGTTAATTCACCTTGATTGCATTGTTGTCTTCCTCAGGGTTGGGGATTTCAGTCTTAGCTTCAGTCTGTATGTGTAAAACTTGTATGTTCTCACCATGCTTGGTGGGTTTCCACAGGGTTCTCTGATTTCTTACTACAGTCCAAGGACAAGATGGTTCCAGATTGCTTGCAGTGCATGTGTGTGTTTGTGCCCTGCAAATCATTTGGCTCCCCATCCAGGGGGTATCCCACCTTGTGCTCTGAGATTCCTTAGATCATCTCCAGGACCCCTGCAACACAACACAGGATAAGTGGGATAGAAAATAGATGGATGGATGGATGGATGAATTACAAGTATACAAATATTTTACACCTTTAAATGTTAGATATACTGTATTGTGCATAAATTCCATTTCCAGATTGCAACACTACCCAACATGAAAAAGTTCATAAGGAGACAATAATAATGCACAGCACTGTATCAGATGCTGTAGGCTTGAACTTAAATAAACATATTAAATGAAGGGTCATGCTTGTGTGGGGTTTGAAGTCCTCTTCTGAATGCAGTGCAGAAGATATTTTCTACTTATGTCCTCCAGAGGTTCTTCCACAGTAAAACTCCAACTTGGGTGAAGTCAATCCTGTGGAGCTGTGTATTTATGAAATCCACGTGCCTGGAGAAAAAGAATTTATCTGAGAAGGAACTTTCTAATGTCTCATGTCGCCTTTTTATTAACTGTGACAGATCAGTTCTTCTAACAATAGAGCTGCTTGAAAACAAACGGTCTTAAAAGAGAGTTTTGAGAAGAAGTCTGAAAGTCAGTGAGTGAATTATAATCCCTTTGACGGGATTGTATGAGTTTAGAACAAGTTGGACAAAGGTTCTGTGAAAATGTCCAATAAAGCGTTGTAAATGTTTCGACAACTATAGCGAGATAAAAATGCACACTTAATACAATACACTTGTTGGATTTGGGTTTGTCAAGATGCATATGTATAACTGTGTGTGTGTGTGTGTGTGTGTGTGTGTGTGTGTGTGTGTGTGTGTGTGTGTTATATAATGTGAGCTATGTAAAGATCAGAAACAGATCTGCTTCTCTGATCTCCACAGCTGATAAAAATCTCAAGTCCTAAACTGCCTTCTGATTTTCAGCGAGAAAGATCAGATCATTTATTTTGGGCAATGCCGCCAACCACCTGGCCCTGAAATCAATAAATATTCCTCCTCACGAGACGTAGGTTGCATGTGAGCGAGTTGTTTTCCACTTCAATCAGGGCTTGGGTAGGTTTATGGACATGGAGTGTGGTATAAAGCGGGGCATGTGCCACACTGTGTTCAATGGCTTACTGCCATAAGCACTGGTGGCAAAACAGCTGGGGCCTGCTCAATGTCACCCATACTAGTGCATCATGGGTAGAATCTGCTCACTGTCTTTTTCTCTCTTTCTCTCTCTTTTTTTCTCTGCATTATGAATTACATGTGTCTGAGATTTCACGTTGCTGCACCATCAGGATTTAATTTCAGTTTGATTGAAAATGTATTTTAATCCATGGAAACGGTGCAGGGTTCTGTTTTGTGTCTAAGAAAACCGATAATATAAATAACAAAGATTGACCCTGACATGCTTATGAAAGTCCATCTCAAGCTGAACTCGCTCAATGCTTCACTTTAACAAGGCATTCATTTAAATAGTTTATCTTGGTTTACTTTGGGGAAAGTTCCTAGTGTTCAGAGTCAGATTCTACAGTTGATCCAACAGATTTTCTGATCTACCTATTTACTTTCATTATTAAGCAGCTTATAGAGGTTTAACAGCTTATGACATTTGCTAACTTGGTTGGTAGACTTAAGCAAATAATACTGTGATAATTCTGTGATGATTCTATGATAATTCAGAGGTGATCACAGAGGTGATCACTGGGGGTAAAGGAAATTGGCACACAGTGAAATATTTTTTTTTGCATATCCCAGTTAGGAAGCTAGGGTCAGACCCAAGGGTCAGCCAGGATACAGCACTCCCTGGAGCAGATACAGTACTGTGCAAAAGTCTTAGGCACCATGTTATATGCTGTACTAGTTTTGTTATGTATGTTTATTATGTCTGCGTAATTATGTACAAAATCATTTAGTATTTCCATATATAACTTAAAAATTAATAAATAAA
>JAOVVA010040830.1:0-14968 GCA_028565275.1 Leiocassis micropogon
AAAATGCCCACACAAATGACAGTGGTGATACCAAAAAATGCTCGACCCAGTTTCCCAGTCTAAACAGCTATTTATAGAGATAGATTGATGGCTACCTCGGTTCAGGTGTGCACTCGCATCACCAGACCGAGGTGCCTGCTGGGAAACTGAGTCAGCCAACAAAAACTACAAAATGAAAAACAGTGCTCTCTAGTGGTGGACCCTTACACTAAGCACAGGGAGAATATGCAAGCTTCATACACACAGACCAGAGGCAGGAATCGAACTCAGAGTGTAGAGGTGCAAGGAGACAGTGCCAACCACGGAGCCACCGTGCCGGCCAAACTGAATGTTAAAATAAATCAAAAGCAATTACAAAAATCATTCCTTCATTCCAATCATGCCTTTCTTACTTTCGGCTGACAGTGCTTCAATAATCAAAGCATTCAGCTTTACAGTCATGTTTTCAAATATGCCTGAGTGTAATGAGTTCAAATTGACTATTTAGCCCGAGCCAGTCGATAGATGTCTTTCATGCTGACCGATGGACTGAATAACGGCCATGGGATTAATTCCTGTTTACATCAGCAGAAAGACTCCAGCATTCCTTAACACAAGTCTGGCTCCTTGTCACCTCACTGCTGTTCTTACAGCCTTTGTAATGCGTCGGTCCCTGGGGTCGTCTATCAGTCTGCAGAGGTGAGACAAACAGAGGAAGGAAATGTGACTCATTTTCAAGTACCTTCAGCTTGTCTTTGATTTGGAGATGCCTTTCTGACAGGAGGATATGACAGAGAGAGATTAATCACTTTCATGCTAAGTTAAGTTGCCACAACTATCAGTAATTATGGCTCTTTTCCAGACAAATGAAGTATAAGCAGTCATGAGAAACCACTTAATGAGACTATTGATTGCTTCAGTCAGACGGATGAGACGGTAAGCGCAGTGAGAATCAGAGAGTTCAGGAAGCTGTGTTAAGTGAGACTGTGGGCATTTAATTGTCTCCTCGGTTAATCGTAACACATTTCAATTCATCCTTTAGGGTTTTATGTTAAGGCCGATCGCAGTCTGGTTTTGAATACATCAAGAATTTCACACAGTTATCATTTATTTAGAGTTTGAAATGAAAAATGATCAGCATAGGTATTAATACTTAACATAAAGCCAAGAGGATGCCTACAATGAAATCAATAAAAAAGTGTTTTTTTATTCATTTATAGTTTCATTTTGGGTTTGAAGATGGTTAAATAAATGTTATTACACAATTCTCACCACATATATCATATCCAGCAGAAAGTGCAGTGCTTCAGATCAGTGGGACATGTGTGAAAGAATGTGAAATGGATTCTCCTGAAGTCTACCTGATGATTTGCCAATCAGGTCAGCTGTATTTGACATGCCAATAAGGCAGTGTTGAATTAAAACTGAGAGCACAAGAAGAGTAAAGTTGAGGACACTTTAAATTTCAGTTGTGTCTATCACATTTTATACCTACACATTATCACGTTGCATTTGATAAACATTCCCTAATCACAAACTCAAACAGGAAATATCTATCTGCAAAGGACAAACCATTACCGGTGTCAAATTCTGTAAATGTCAGCACAAGACTTACCTAGAAAGTGTCCTTGGAAATGGAGTCCCTGGAATCATCTGTTCCCGAACTCAAAGAACTCACAACTGCTGCACAGTACTGGGGGGTACTAAGCTCGCAATGGGAGGCAATCCTTTTATTATTTTATATTGCAATTGACTACAACTTCAGCAAAGAAAAGCAATATATGGTAAATAAGTATAACTAAGCAAAGGGTTCAAAGGAAAATAAAAGAACACAAACAGAGTCTTGTGAACTTAAATTAGCAATGCCTGGAAACACTCCCAAGAACATTATCGTAGTATAACAAAACTCTTCTATACCCTGGTCCTGTGACTCATGTTCTAACAGCCTTATCCTACTAACCAATTAGCAGGTTCAAACCTTATAAGGTAAATACTGATGAACTAAGCTGCTCTCTGCTGCCTCTAAATAGATTTTACATAATCAGCAAAATACATATCATTGTCTTGTGTCTTACTAACTGCCAGACAAGTGTAGAAATCATAAGACATTTATATTCTACTGTATATTACGAATAATTAGTGGTGTTGCATGTTATGGTCAATGCTCCTGCTTCTCTCTAAATTGCCTTTATTGCCTTTTCTGCTTGTAAAGACTGTCCAGTCATAGCATTTAAACGATCTGTATAATATTGTGCATCTTCCATCAAAAAAGCTACGATAGTAGCTCCAAAACAGAAGTGTGAGACACAGCTAAAGTCGGATCTAATCAAACTGCAGACATTGCTTGTCAAGTGGAAAAATATAAAAAGAGCTATGTGGCTTTGGTTGCAGTTGTGCTTGCAGTCCTCAGTGAAAAAGTTACAGACTGCGATGAATCATGACACAACCCGTACATTAACTTCATTACTGAAATGACCACTTAGCACACAGCTTTTTATGCAACTTTTTAAGAGCCTGTGTGGGATTAAATGTCAGGCTAATGGCTATGCCAAGAGAATGTGATGATTCGTGCCTACTGTAAATAAATAAGTGGATGAAAAATAAAAACTAACACTCTCTTAATCTATAAGTAATAATTTCAAAGGACCTAGAATCCCTGATATCTTTACTTCTGTCTAAGTAAGAGCTTTCCAATTGCTTGACTGGAGCTTTGGTGGTCATGAGTCAGAAAAGTGGACTGATACTTCTAGAATTATCTTCTTGTCAATTTATTATGTTTTTATTATATAAATACTATATTTTCAGATAAAGGCTTTTTAAAAAAAAGGGTTAACAGTTTAACTCAACAGCATACAGTGTGTTTCAAATATATGTCAATAGATGTTTGGCTAATATTCAGGACATTTCATCTATATTTAAACTTAGATTAGAAGGTTAAAGTTGATTTTCTGGACAGCCCTATAAGACTATTAACATTGCTTTTATGTTGTTTACGGTTATGAGGTTGCAAAGAAAGAATATGTGCAGCTTTTAAAACATTTACTTTTCTTATAGTTGAAAAATAATGAAAATATAAAATAAGTACTGATAAAGGTTTACTGATACACTGATAAAGTAATTTAATAATAAGTGTAAAGGTAGTACAAATTGGCAGCAAAGTACATACTTTATACTGTATATACTATATCTGTAACTTGACTTTATGACATTATGCAGACTTTTACAAAGATGTTATGAGTAGAAAGAAGCAGTTACAGATCAGATCAGTTACAGATTAAAAAGAAGAAAATCTGATCTGAAAAAACTTGTACTATAATGTGTTACTCCTCAGTATTAGAGAGTCACCTTAGCTTGCCATTGATTGCTTGTACAAATGAAGAGATGTTTATCCTATGGATTGCTGCTTGGCTAAACAATGGATTTTAGTCCTCAGCACCTTTATATTGCGATCCATAAAATGACAGATGCAGAAGATTAGAGGAGAATGGCAAAGTAAGTGAAATGGAGCAGCAAAGCCTTTAGATGCTCAATTAAAGAGCTTTGTTGCTGATTAATAGACAAGATTTGGCATTCAGCAGTCATAAAGGACACCTTTGTCCTCACCATTTTACTCATGGAGCATTGACCCTAGCTCAGATAACAGGAAAAATATCACTATTGCTGTTGATGATGCTGTCCACATACTTGAATCCGGTGGTCTTCTTCAGATCTTGGCCATCAAGAGGAAACATCACCAGGTGTGCTGAACAGGAGGTTACATTAAAAAACAGCTTCTAGATAGAAGTTTGGACAAAAAAACAAAGTTGTGTGCTCAAAATAGGGAAACTATTTTCGCAAGAATACATTCAATGGCTATGAAAAAGAAAAAGGCTGTAAAAAAAAATGGGTCAGTTGGCAGAAGCTACTTTTATTGCACTTAGTGCAGACCATTGGACATCAGCAAGTATGTCACACTCTCAGCGCTTTCACGCTGATCAAAGACTGCTTCTGCCTCTTGACATGTCCATTCCTACGCTGTCATGCTCTTCACCACGCTGGCTTGTTTTTCCATGCTGTCACATCACTTCCCACCAGCACCAACGGAATTCACAGCTCTGTGCGCACACACCTGTTCATACGACCAGAGAACAGTTAACGCCCTGCTTTTGCACCTGCATCTGGTTCCACCTTTGCAGCCAATGAGAGCCACACCCTCTGACAGAATAATCTGGCCATACTATGGATCCAGCAGGATTGGACAGAATGAGACAGGTGCTGGAGAATCAAGGCACTCTCCTCGGAAAGCTTCAGGAGGAGCTTGTCACCACCAGGCAGACACTCGCCGACGTCACCGCCCAAATGCAGCCTACAGCCGGACCACAATCACGGATCCCCCACGAGAGCCACGCCTGCCAGCCCCTCCCACTTATGGAGAAGAGCAAGGGACTTCGACCAATCTCATGTCGGCAGGGAGGCCTGAGCCAAACTATTACGCCTCAGCCAAGGATCGCGCTCCGCCTATGACTACGCCATCGAGTTTAAGACCTTAGCCGCCTCGAGTGGATGGAATGACAGAGCCCTAGAAGATGTCTTCCTGGAAGGGCTGTCAGAGGCACTCAAGGAAATGCTAGCTCCACGAACTCATGGATCTCGCTGGGAAGATTGACTTGCATCTTCGTTCAAGACGGCTGACCCGGAGGTCACCCCCCGCCAGGAGATCAACGTCCCCCAGGACATCCCGCCCATCCTCTCCTCCAACACAAACTAATCAGGAGGAGCCCATGCAGCTGGGCAAAACCCGCATCTCCGATGAGGAGAGACGCCGCCGCCTGGAGAGGGCCTGCTTCTACTGCGGGGGCCCAGGTCACAAGCTCAAAGACTGCCCGTTAAAAGGAGGCCTCCTCTAGTCAGACTGGGAGCCCTAGAGGGCGCTCCTTCCGACAAACTCCCAGAACCTTGCCCCTGCTCTCTGTTACACTAATTATCATGGTCAAGCTCATCCCATTCAGGCACTTGTTGATTCCGGCTCTGACCGGAATTTGATCAGCTCAGCTACAGTCGAGGCATTGCAGATCCCTTGCACTTCACTGGACCTTCCACTGGCCGTCCAAGCCCTAGATGGAAGTCCCCTTCCAGCCATCACTCACAGAAACCTTCCACTCACTCTAAGAACATCGGGGAATCATTCAGAGGAGATTTACTTTTTTGTTATCAATAAATCACATGCCGCTCTGGTCCTCGGTCTCCCATGGTTAGCTCTCCATGGTCCCCAGATTGACTGGATTAAGCATGTTATCATGGGTTGGAGCCCCTCTTATGCCATGTCGTGCCTTCACTCTGCGCTCCCTACACTCCCCACTCCAGCCAAACCCGAGTACACCCTGGATATCTCCAATGTTCCCTGTCATTATCATGATCTCCAACAGGTTTTCAGCAAAACCCGAGCCACACCACTTCCACAGCATTGACCATTTGACTGCCCTATTGACCTCCTCCCAGGCACCTCTCCGCCTAAGGGCTGACTGTACTTTTTGTCTCGCCAAGAGAGAGAGGCCATGAACACGTACATGACTGAAGCCCTCTCCACTGGAATCATCCGCCCATCCTCCTCCCCTTCGGGGACAGGGTTTAACTTCGTGAAGAAAAAAGACGGGTCTCTTCATCCATGTACTGACTACAGGGGCTAAATGAAATCACTATCAGGAACCGCTACCCACTCTCACTCATGGTCACTGCCTTTGAGCTGCTCCAAAGGGCCGACACCTTTACGAAACTAGATCTGCGAAATGCTTATCACTTTGTCCGTGTCCGTGAGGGCGATAAGTGGAAAACAGCTTTTAACACCCCTACGGGACATTACGAATATTTGGTGGTTCCTTTTGGACTGACCAACGCCCCCCCGTCTTCCAAACCCTTATTAATGACGTTCTCCGTGACTTCCTTACTTCCTTTGTGTTCGTATACTTGGACAACATTTAAATTTTTTCTCGAGGCCTGGAGGAACACCGGCACCATGTTTGTCAGGTTTTTCAGAGGTTCTTGGAGAATAACCTCTACATCAAGGCAGAAAAGTGTGAGTTCCACACATCCTCCACTACCTTCCTGGGTTTTGTCATTTCCCTGTCCAGGCTAGAGATGGAACCAGCCAAGGTCCAGGCGGTCACCGACTGGCTCACACCAGCCTCATGGCGAGACCTCCAACAGTTCCTGGGTTTTGCCAACTTTTATCGCCGCTTCATCTGAGGATACAGCTCTGTCGCCGCTGCTAAGACCCAGTTCTGCTGGAATAAGGAGGCGGTTCTTTACTGACCTTAAAAAAAAGTTTTACCTCTGCTCCCATCCTCACTATCCCCGACCCGGCTCGCTAGTCTGTGGTGGAGGTTGACGCTTTCAATACCGGAGTTGGGGGCATTCTTTCCCAGCTCTCCACCCTGGACAACAAGATGCATCCTTGTGCATTCTACTCCCATCGCCTATCCCCAGCTGAGAGAAACTATGACGCAGGAGACCGAGAACACTTGGCCATCAAGCTAGCTCTGGAGGAGTGGAGACACTGGCTGGAGTGGAGCTCCCATTTCTAGTGTGGACCGACTATAGGAATCTGGAGTACCTGTGCACTACCAAGAGACTCAATGCTTGTCAAGCTCGGTGGTCCTTACTCTTCTCCAGATTCAATTTTATCCTGTCCTACCAGCTAGGCTTAAAGAATTCTAAGCCAGGCGCCCTCTCACGCCAGTTTTCTTTCTCCCAGGACCCTTCGCCATGCGACACCATCCTCCCAACCCATTGAGCTGGAAATAGAGACCAAGGTTCAGAAGGCAACAACTGTATCAAGACCATTGTCGACCGTTGTTCCTCTTCCTAAGATGCCATCCACCAAGGAGACTGCAAAGCTACTCATCCTCCACGTATTTCGGCTTCATGGCCTCCCCATGGACATCGTGCCAGACCGGGGTCCATAGTTCACCTCTCGGTTTGGGGGCGCATTCTGCAGGGTCATCGGAGCTACTCCCAGCCTTTTGTCAGGTTTTCATACCCAGTCTAACGGACAAACCGAGCGAATGGATCAAGCACTAGAGGTTTCCCTCTGTTGCAATGACGACTCAGGACTCAACCACCTGGAGCAAGTTTCTACCTTGGGTAGAATATGCCCACAACTCTCTACCTTCCGCTTCGACGGGTCTGTCCCCATTTCAAGGTTGCTTAGGCTACCAACCTCCGCTCTTCCCAGTCGAAGAATTAGAGGTCCAAGAATTTACGGCTCTGTGGGCACACACCTGTTCATATGACCAGAGAACAGTTAACACCCTGCTTCTGCACCTGCGTCTGGATACACCTTTGCAGACAACGAGAGCCACGCCCTCTGACAGGGAAACCATAACTACATTGGTATAATAGCACATGTATTCAATAACAAATGGTAACTTTACTCATTTATTCTGGGTGTGTTAAAAAGAAGAAAGACATTTTGCCAAAGCATAAAAAGTTGAAAAGAAGAAAAAGAAAACAAGTTAAACAAATTTTTTATCTAATTCTTTATTCCAACATTGCTCATTATAATTCAAACAAGTGTGAGTATTTTTAAATTGCAATTAATTGTGATTAATCACAGTCTGACTTTGATTCATTTAATTGCATTTTGATATCATTTGATAGCACTATTGTAAATATAGATGTTTTTGTGCAACAAACGCAATCTCAAAATGTTGATGATGCTTCTGTGCTGCAGTTACAAATAATCTTTAAGAGTACTTTCCATAGATTTTAATCAGACTATATGTAAAAGTGAATCTTGAACTCGGCAGTGTTAATTGTCTATGACTGCACATGGCAGAGTTAAAAGCACACCATCAGCCTGCTAAATGAACACAGCACAGGAACCTAAGAAAACAAAAAGGAGAGGGGGAAATCAAAAGTTTTTTTTACAGTAACAACATGACACAAAGTGTTTTTTTTTTTATTTCATTGAAAAAGTCAAAAGCAAGGCCGGGATTCAGATATGCACAAAAGAATACCTTGTTACTTTCTTGGTCCAGCTTTATTTTAATTTTTTATCTAACGTCAAAGTGCAAGCAAGTAAAAGTAATTCAACTGACACAACAAACAGACTAATCTTTTCTGCCATTCCAATTCGTTCTGGCATTTCAGAAATGTATGAACATGACTGTGGAAAGCTGAACAGTATTATGTTTGCCCACAGTATTATGCAGTAAGCTTATGGTAAAGCCTGAACAAATCACACAAAATGGCAAGGTTAGAGCAAAGAGGGGAGATTTATTTACACCTGTAGGGCTGAAGGAGAGGAAAAAGTGCAACTTGATAAGGAGGCTGGAGTGATTAAGGGTTTGATGTTCACTCAGCTGGAGTCTCGTTGTCAAGCTGTAGGACAAGGATCCCTTTGTTTATCTAAGACGGTTAAGTGATTATCAGGAAAGATTGTTCTTCAGGAGGAAGGATGGATGATGATAGAGGACAGAGTATGGTAAAAAAAATGCATGACTATGGATAATAGAAGAAAAATGTAAAGTGATGGAGGATGATTATGAAGGATGGAGAATGATGGATGGATTGATGTTGAAGGACAGTGGTGAGTTAGGATAAGGAATAATGAATGACAATTGAGGATGGAAGATTGATGATGATAGATAATAATGAAGGATATATTATGATAGATGTGTGAGGATGGATGATGAAGGTGAATGGGTAAATGATAGACAACAGAGAATGTTAAAGGACAATGAGTGACCAAAGATGATAGGAGAAGGATGTAAAATGATGGAGGGTGATTATAAATGATGGAGAAGAATGGAATGATTAACGATGAAGGACAGTGCATTGTGGTGAGTGAGGATGGAGGATAATAAATGACATTTGCGGATGAAGAAAAATGGATAGTGATGATGATTATAATGATGATGATAAAATGAAGCAACAACCATGAGGCTGCCTACAGTATTTAATCTGATTCAGCACTGAGTACAAGTTTTCCATTGTAGCTTTACTCAGAAGATCTACCAGAGTGAAAATATCCACATTGTTCTACATCCAGGACATGACACGGGACATTTATAAAAATATGAAATACATATTATTTTATTAGATGTACATCTCTGCTTTAAATAAGTCTTCAGGCTTGACATGAAAAAAAATATATATTTTTTTTTTACCCATGGTCTAAGAACAACTCAAACCTGTTCCACAGTGCAGCTTGGTGGCTGATAAAAATACCTTACTAGATCAGAGACTCTCTACCTCTCCCTGTACTTAGGGGCCGATCCGTAATAGTGTTTTTCTGGCTTGCTGCCAGATCCTACTGCAACGATGGACGAAAGCTTGGGCAGATGGAATGCTGACCTCCTCCTCCTGAGATGGGAACAAGGGCAGTTGATACCCCAGGCAGCACTGGAAGGGAGACAACTCGGTAGATGACTTGGGAGTTATGGGCGTACTCCACCCAGAAGAAGTGCTGCACCTCATGCACCTCATGCACCTCAGGACAACCTCGAGAGCCTGGTTCTTCCTCTTGGTCTGTCCATTGGATTGTGGGTGAATTCCTGATAACAGGCTGGGGGTGGTTTCGATGAGCTTATAGAATGCCTTCAAGAACTGAGAGGTGAACTGCGGGCCACGATCAGAGACAATGTCCTTGAGGAGGCCATGGAGCATGAAAATGTGGAGAATCATAAATACCGCAGTCTCCTGCCCAAGAACCGATCCACTACGGTCATGATACAGGTCTGGGCATCAGAGATGGGTAGTCCTGTGCAAGGCAAGTCCAGGGCAATGTTAGACCATGGACAGTATGGAATTGGTAGGGGTCTGAGGGGGGCCTGCTGGAGCGGTGTTGGCATGTTTGCATCTTACACAGATGTGGCACGCTGCCACAAAGCTGGAAACGTCCTCCTTTACCAGAAACATTGCCAGGGTGGCAGGACAGCTTGGAGCTGTGTGCCCATTCCAGGACCTGAGAACGTAGAGTGAGGGGAACAAAGAGGCAGTTGAGAGGTACATTACTTGGCAGAGTACAGAGTGAGTGGACAAGAACTGTCTGGAGAGAGTGTGTGGCTTGGAGTTTTTTGACCCTGGACAGTAGAAGAGGGTGAAATTGGATCTGTTGAAGAAGAGTGACCACTGAGCCTGGCAATAATTTAGCCTCTTGGCGGTCTGTAGGTATTTCAGGTTCTTGTGGTCAGTCCAGAAAAGAGATTGGGCCCCGGCGCATGTTGAAATCTCCATCCTGAACAGGAGAGAGTTGGCGCTGTCAGAGCCGGGTCATGACGTCAGTGAGGGCCTGTCGGGTGCTAAGTAGCTCCTACTGGTGTGCTCCGAGAAGAGCGCCCTGGCCCTCAAGGGCCAATTTCATGCAGTTGCAATCTGCTGGATTACTTTTGCCGGCTGGATTATTCTGTCACGGGGCGGAGCAGAACAAGGTGAATCCAAGCATAGAAAAATGACTGCAATGTAGGCAGGGACGTGGTTGGGAGGTGAAGTGAGGGTCAAAAGCCGGGGAAACATCAGCTAAGAATCAGAGCCAAATCGAAAGGCGAGAGCCACAGTCAACAAGGGAAGCATTAGATCGGTAACTGGGAAATCAAAGAGTGGAGTAACAATCCAAAAATGTGAAACAAAAGCTATGGTCAAAATGGAGGAAGCGTGAGATCAAAGCCGGGAAATCGAAGGAGCGAGGTGAACAAATCCAAACTGTGAGACGAAAAACTAGAAACGAGAAAACAAAGCGAACTACTGTAGGCAATGTGAGAGCATGAGAAAGAAAATGTGGGAGAATTGAAGCAATAAACTCACACAATTCAAAAACTCACAAAACAGCTAGTGCTTAAATGCAAGCGGCACGGTGGTGTAGTGGTTAGCACTACATGCCTTGCACCTCCAGGGTCCGGGTTCGATTCCCGGCCAGGCTCGAATCCCGTCTCTGTGTGCATGGAGTTTGCATGTTCTTCCAGTGCTTGGTGGGTTTCCTCCGGGTACTCCGGTTTCCTCCCACATTCCGAAGATATGCAGGTTAGGCTAATTGGCGTTCCCAGATTGCCCATGGTGTGTGAGTATTTGTGTGTGCCCTGCGATGGATTGGCACCCTGTCCAGGGTGTACCCTGCCTTGTGCCCCAAGCCTCCTGGGATAGGCTCCAAGTCCCCGCGATGAGTGAGTGAGTGCTTAAATGCTGGAGTAATTAGCAGAGAATGAGAAACCTCTCTGCTCTCTGAGAATGTGAAGATGGGGCGGAAACGGGGGTGTGGAAAGGACACATAACAGGCTAGAAAAAACATGAGAACATGGGGAAAGTGACAGCCTGGGAAAAACAGGCAGACAGGCTGTGAATCATGACATCACCACCCCTGTCCTGTCATTGGTTGGTTACTATAATTTGTAAATAAATTCTTTAAAAATCCTACAATGTGATTTTCTGGATTTTTTTTTCTTATATTGTCTCTCATAGTTAAGGTATACCTATGATAAAAATTGCAGGTCTCTCTCATCTTTTTAAGTGGGAGAACTTGCACAATTGGTGGCTGACTAAATATTTTTTTGCAGAACACTGTGATGATGGAACACAAAAAGCCTAAAAGCTCACCTCTCCCAGATGCATTCCTGACGACACAAGAACTGGGTACTCACTCACTTACTCAACATCTATACTGCTTTATCTAGGTGCCTGGAACCTATCCCAGGAGACTTATGGCATGGGGCGGTGTACTGTACACTCTGGATGGGCTGCTAATCCATTGCAGGGCACACACACACACACACACACACTGGGAACACCTATCAGCTAAATCATGTCTTTGGACTGTGGGAGAAAACTGGAGTACCCAGAGGAAACCCATGCACTCCATGCACAGTGCTAACCACTAAGCCACAGTGCTGAACAAACTGGAAATATTATTTAAAAAAAAAATTTTTTAAGAAAATGCACCAGCATTTGATTTCTATAACTGATTTCTACAACTCATGCTTTTCATTGTGTCTGTGCTCTTGGGAAAACACAAGTATGCCCCGATAAATTAATTGTATTTCTGCCTACACATTATTTGTATGGATTTAAAAACTTTAAGCATAATATGTACTGTATTTATTTTACAATAAAATAAACCCTAACCTTTCATTACAGGCATATAACAGAATCAAGAAAGGGAATTAATCACGCTGTGAGTTCTAGGGTGTAATGTGGGCCGTTTAATACGAGGACACTGGAGAAAAGCAATCCGTTTGCGAGCTGAGAAATACAATTTTATTGGGGTCGATGTTGCTTGAGAGCTTGAACCGGTCGTCATGCATGTAAATTAGTTTTATAAACGCACCGGCAAAATATCAGCAAATAGCCTTTTAGTCTGTGGCAGAATTAATGATAATTTACTTCCCTGAAAGTCAAGCAAGCTTTCTGTAGGAAAAGCAGATTACTGTCCAGAGGTTTCAAATTTGTCAGGCTTTTGTTATCTTTATTGATTCCTAATGAAATAATGTAAAAGCAGAGCAGAGAGCTCAGTGTTGTCTCTCTGTCACGCCTTTTATACTCACACAGATGACATGTCACACACAGTTGAGTCTCACAGCAGCAGTTAGATGTGATGCAGCTGAGCTTTAATCATTCTCACCCCTAGATCTCTCCTGCAGCATGATTTTGGTCTGATCGCAATTGTGACAGAGAACATCTAACCAGAAATTCTAATAGGCTTCCTTAGCCCAGAGTTCAGCACAATGTTGTGTGTCTGCGTGGCCAGCATACTGTCCGATGAGGCTTTTCTGGGAAAAAGGGCAAACTGGCTGTTCTCCCTGGGTGTAAGGGGAACAGAGGTTGATTCCTGTGACTTAAAGAAAGAAGATATTCATTACAGCTTCCCTGATTATTAGATTTTGTGTAGAGTTAGGGTTAATTTACACAGACACAGCAGATACACAAATCTGTATATAAGTTTGAAGCCATTGTACTAATTATATTGAATATCGCCAGGATTTTAATTAGATGACAAACTGTGATACAAAGGACATATTTTAATGTCTATGAGCACAAAATTGTGTTTCTTAATGCCAGAACCAACAGGCAGCCTGCTTTTGCCATTTATATTCTACATTGATGAATTTGGCGCGTGTGTGCTGTAAATATCTGATGTTCTGAAGCTTGGCAGAGGAGATGGAAGCAAGATAGTCCAATTATGAGCTCTAACATCACAAATGTTTAAAACTATATAAATATATAACACTTTGTTATGCTGAAGTCTTATTGAAAAAAATAAAAATCCTTTTCTGTTGACAATTAAATGAGACAAAGCGTTCATTTTAATACACTGCAGCGACTTTGTCACTATTTTTCCCCTCAAATTCTTCCAACTTGGCAGAAAACCTGCATCTTTCTGTCGTAAAAAAAAGCTGTAGGCAATTATAACAAACACTGCAAGGAAAGTCTGATTGAAACGCAAACACCCCAATAACTGCCAGGTTTTTATTTTCATAAATACCATGGCTGTACTCCTGCAGAAATTGAAGGACTTTTAATAGAAGTGTAAAATAGCTGTATGGTTAAAGAAGATGGGAGGAGAGGAGCGATTAAATCCCCCTCTTATTCCAGGAAGGTAGGGTGAGCAATAAGGAAACTGACTGAATGGATATAATGCATATTATTAATAAATAATAATAAAAAAAATAATGAAAAGATATGTGTGGACAACCTAAATTGGAAATATTTGTCAATTAATTCATATTTCCTCACCAAAAATATATATATTTTTATTTTAAATAAAAAGCCAGTCAAGTCTGGTTTGAACAGTAGCTTGAAACAACTAAAATATAAGCAGCAATCAAACTTTTATGCAGCAAGAATGTCTTTATAATTTGCTCATTTAAATGATTAACACGTGCTGATTGTATTACATACAAAAAGAGTGAAATGGAAAACAATAGAAAAACATTATTGTGATTTTATTATTATGATTTGTTGAGTAGGCGCATTAGTAGGTGGCTGGCGAATAAACAATTGGTGTTGTTTACGAGGGAGAAGTGTTCAGTCTATAACACTCTAGAGAAATCAATACTCATGTGGGTTTGTGCAGATACAAAAAGCAACACAGTCATGTAATGAAACAAACCTTATGTTTTATTTTACAGCTCAAACACTAAATATATTATTAACAAGATCAAGACTTGTTGCAATATTAAACCTCTGTATCTCTGGAAATGGAAATTAGACATCACAGGTACATAATCTGTTTCTAATTTGTGATTGTTTCTAGAGTGATGTACTGTAGTAATGTTTTGTACAATACTTTAAATACATTTTTATTTATATATGTTTGCATTTAAGGTGAATGAATTAAGCCTTTATGGGTAATACTAAGTACCCCCTTACTGCTTCCACAGGATTTAAGAGAATGAGTTGCAGGAGGGAGTGCTAATCATCAGCCCTTTATTAATTGATCATCAGCAGGTGTGCAGACTGTTATAAAAGCAGAAGTTTTGGCAGTTTGCTGGACTGGAGCATTTGTGTGTGTAGCGGATTTCACACAGCACCACAAATAAACTACTGACACCAGGCTTTTTCAGATGAGTCTGCAGTTTATTGACAGAGGACAGACAATTAATACACACGCCTTCAGATTCAATGTGATTCATCTGAAGGATGCAAAATAAAATACATTAGCACCGTCCTTCTTAACAGCAACTGCAATTCTCATACACAGATTTGTCTATAAACATACATTCTGACTTTAAAACAAGTTTCTCACATTTACTGCACTGAATGAAATTTCCGCAGACTCAATCTACCAAAAATAATTAGATACGAGAACACTTATTAAAACGGAAAAACCCACGCACAATTTTGGCGCAGGCGGAAACATGAAACAAACATGTGCGTTTATAAAACTCAGAATATACATCAAAATCTCCAACGGATAAATACAAGTTCACTCATTTCAGTTTCAAAACTCTCTTATGATTAATACTAACTCAAACTCCAATTTGTAAAGCACATTTTTACTCTTTGATGCAGAGCACCGCAG
>JAOVVA010040897.1:0-14959 GCA_028565275.1 Leiocassis micropogon
TAATATATTACAGAGGCGGATTTACTGTCAGTGCTAAGACCCGTGCAAGCACGGAAAGCTGTGGCTGCATGGAAGAATGTTGTGCAGCAAGAGATTTTGTGTGATTGTGTGTGTGTGTGTGTGTGTGTGTGTGTGTGTGTCAGTCACAGGCCAGACCCAGGACAGTTCATCCAGTGTCCAGGCATGTGCCTCACCTCTTCTCTCAGTCTCACCAGGACCTTCCCCATCCTCTCAGTCTGCCTCACCAATGTCAGCCTCAATGAGTCTTATATGCTTTTATGCTGCTGTTTTGGTCTCTGATTTATAATCAGATATTTTTTTTTTATCTGGAACAACAGGGATTTATTATACAAAAACAAAACCCTTTACTTTCAAAATTTAAAATTTGATAATAACGGTCGCTTGGTTAGTCAACTCTTTAATCAAATACAATTAAAGTGAATTAATACAGCACTACCGTTGTCACAGTCGGGCCAGTTTCCGAACTCAGTCAGACACCATCTCCGGAGTACTAATCACCATCACCTGTCACCAATCAGCAGCAGCACATAAAAACCACACACCAGTCAGTGTCCGGGCTCCTATCTACGAAAGTGGACTCAACTCCCTACGCTCACGTCAGAAGAAAATAATAAACTACTTATATGTGCTCTTGTTTCCAGAAAGTGCTCCAGTCGCAATCTCAGAGGGAACTATTTAAATGCTATCTCCATATTGCCGTGATGTGTGGTTGCACTTCTCTCCAGGTTTCATCAGTTTGGGCTTCTCGACGCTCCTTGTCCTTGCCGTTAGGAGAAAGTAAAACAGACCATTTATCCTTCATCTCCAGTTGATTACTGTCATTTAATGTCCAACAATTGTCTGCCATTGAACTCCATCTCGTACCCTGCTGTGAAATAAACTTACTCATTTTATACTTACCGTCTTGTGGTGTTCGTCTTTGTTACAGAAGCCTGGACCATACCAACTCTAAGGATGAGTGAGCCAGACCTGGTTCTAGCGCTGGTGAATCAACTTCGCCAAGAGCTGCTAACAACAACACCACTGCCATTAATGGACTCAGCCACCGGCACATCCAACGCTTCCTCTACGCTCTAGGTTTTCAGTCCCATGGCATGACCAGCGCCCTTCTCTGGTTCGGTGGGGAATCTCTTCAAGATTATGCCCTGCAATTTCGTACTCTAGCAGCAGCGAGTGGATGGAATGAGCAGGCCCTCATAACCACCTACCGTCAGGGATTGGAACCCAATCTACGACTCATGCTGGTCACCTACAATGATGAAATGGGATTGGAACATTTCATTCAGCTCTCCATGCATAGCTCAGCATATCTAGTCTCTTGCTGCACCACAGGGAGCGCGGCCGTCACCCTTCCTTGTCAACTGATGACGTCAGAAAACCACAAACCTAGGGACGAACCTATGCAACTGGATAGGGGTAGGATTACATTGGCTGAGAGACAAAGATGGCTGACCCAGGGTCTCTGCCTGTACTGCGGCAATGTGGGGCATCTCAAGGTTGAGTGCCCCATTCGTCCTCCTTGTCCTGTGGTGAGTGCAATTTCAACTAATGTAGAAAAGTTACAACCCCTCACCACAAATGTAAGCCTTACTGTATCTCATGTTACTGTTACAGTGGCAGCTCTCCTCGACTTTACCAGATCCAGTCCATAACCAGGAAACCCCTGTCCAGAAGATCAGTACATCAGCTCACGGGTTCCGTCAAACTCCAAATAGGTTTGTTCCACCAGGAAGAAATCATGTTGTTAGTACTGGAAGAATCTACCTCTGACGTCATCCTGGGATGTCCGTGACTAGTCAAACACGACCCTACCCTCTCTTGGACCACCGGGGAAGTACTTAAGTGGGGAAAGAACTGCTCTCTCACCTGTTTCCCTACACTACCATTAAAACTTCAACCATTGAGACTTCAAACTACTTCAAACTAGAGTCCAGTGGAGAAATAATCAGTAGAGATCCCTCCTCAGTACTCCTCCTTTGTGGACATCTTTTGCCCCAAAAGGGCAGCCCAGCTACCACCACATCGGCCATGGGATTGTGCGATCGTTCTACTCCCAGGTGAGCCGTTACTTCACGGACGCATTTATACACTTTCACTCCCCGAAAGGAAGGCCATTAAGATTACATTTCTGAGGCTATTCAACAGGGCTACATTCGCCCATTAACTTCCCCAGGAGATTTCAGCTTCTACTTCGTGGCCAAGAAAGATGGTGGATTAAGGCCCTGCATTGACTTCCGTACTCTCAACCAAGCTACTGTCAAGTTTCGCTATCCATTACCCCTGGTCCCAGCAGCCTTAGAATGTCTCCGCAGGGCCAAACTCTTAGAACTTGATTCGAATAAGAAAGGGGGATGAATGGAAGACGCCATTCGTGACACCTACCGGCCATTATGAATACCAGGTGATCTGGGTGAGAGGGTCTTCTGCTACTACGGGATCCCAGAGGATATCGTCTTGGATCGAGGTCCCCAGTTTATATCAAGAGTCTGGCGAGCATTCTTTCGTCTACTAGGTGTGACCGTGAGTCTGTCATCCTCAGAATGGGCAGACGGAGCGAAAAATTCAAAAGATCAGCCGATTCCTTCTTACATTTACATTTAGGCATTTGGCAGACGCTCTTATCCAGAGCGACTTACAAAAAGTGCTTTAAAGTTTACATCATTGGATACATACTTACATACTTGGGGGTTAGTCCAAGTACTGGAGAAACAGATGCGTCTTGAGTCGTCATTTAAAGAAAGTTAAAGTCTCTGCTGTATGGACATCTAGAAGAAGTTCATTCCACCACCTAGGTGCCAGAACAGAAAAGAGCCTGGATGAATGCCGCCCTCGATCCCTGAGAATTCTTACCTTCTCTCACAGTCACCAGGATTCCTGGAACCAGTTCCGAGGCTGGGCTGAGTATGCCTAGTATACTGAGTATGCCCAGAAATCAGTAAACTAATCTTCAACAGAGTCTTCTGCTATAATACGGGATCCCAGAGGATATCATCTCGGATCGAGGTTCCCAGTTTATATCAAGAATCTGGCAAGCGTTCTTTCGTCTACTAGGTATGACCATGAGTCTGTCCTCAGAATGGGCAGACGGAGCGAAAAATTCAAGAGATCGGCCGATTCCTTCGTACCTTCTGTCACAGTCACCAGGAGTCCTGGAACCAGTTATGAGGCTGGGCTGAGTATGCCCAGATCGAGGTCCCCAGTTTATATCAAGAGTCTGGCGAGCGTTCTTTCGTCTACTAGGTGTGACCATGAGTCTGTCCTCAGAATAGGCAGACAGAGCAAAAAAATCAAGAGATCAGCCGATTACTTCGTACCTTCTGTCACGGTCACCAGGACTCCTGGAACCAGTTCCGAGCCTGGGCTGAGTATTCCCCTGGAACGGGGAACCGTCTGACCTCCAGGTGGTTGATGACTGGTTCCGGGAGAATGAGAGAGTCCGGGAAGATGCACATCACCATCTGCAGAGAGCTGTATGTAGGCACAAAGCCAATGCTGATCGACATAGATCCACCGCTCCAATCTACCATCCAGGAGATAAGGTATGGCTCTCGACCAGAGACCAGACCAGACCAGCAAAAAGCTTAGCCTCAGGTATGTCGGTCCCTTCAAAGTCCTGGAACCACTCAATCTGGTAACCTGCAGATTACAACTGCCCTCACACTACCGTATTTACCCTACCTTTCACGTGTCTCTGTTAAAACCATATCATGATTTTGTCATTTCTCCCACAGAGCCTGGTCCTGAAGAGGGAGCACCCCCTCCTCAGATCATCGTGGACAAAGGCACCATCTATCAGGTTCGGGACATCCTGAATTTGCCAATCTTGTAGACTGGTAAGGTTACGGTCCTGAGGAAAGATCCTGGGTGCCTCGTGACGACATCCTTGACCCCACGCTGTTGGAGGAGTTTCACAACACACACTGAGATTGTCCAGCACCCAGAGGATGGGGTAGACCACCATGAAGTCAGAGAGGCCGACCCTCAGGAGCGGGTCGTGGAGGAGGGGGTAATATCACAGTCGGGCCAGGTTCGAACTCAGTCAGACACTAAGTTCCTTTACTTGTTGTATACTGTAATTTCTTCTTGCCTTAAAAAAAACAATAAAAAAAAATGTAGTGATGATGAATGCCAGGGAGAGATGGACCCAGAATCAACAAGACACCATGACACCCATCAAAATAAGGGTCAGCACTTAAACATGCTGATTAAGTGTGCCGTTAATTGTGTCACCAACAGTGTCACCTGCAAAGCACAGCCACACCATTATGTCTACTCCTCCTTGCTTCATACTGACAACATTCAGTCTGTTCACCCTCTTTATGTCTAACTAAGAAATGGCAGGTAGAACAAATAATCTCAAATTTGATGTAGCCCTCATCAGATCTCACATTAAAATGGCAAGAAATGTCACAAATGAACTCTTGACAAGTAACTCACATTTTGATGGTGGGCTACTCATTGTAGGCACTTCTAGCACACACACATTACGCATGTGACGTAAGGTGCACCAAAAATTCTGTGTGCCTAACAAGGTGGTGGGCCAACAAAACTTGTCCTGAGGAGACACCGACTACACCCTCCGCGCAGTACATAAAAAGACCTCTTTGCTTCAACACAGTGAGTAAAGATTACTTGTGTATCTTCCCACATTTCTTCTTCTTCTACTTCTTACGTCTCTGCAGATTCGATTATTTCAGAGTTCTTTTCACCAAGAAGAAAGCTGCCTGCCTTCTACACGATCTGCTGTATCCACCTGCATTGTGCCACCTGCTCAGCAACACTTGTCTCACCTGCTCCACACAAACCTGTATGCTACTAATGACACTGCATCTACTAAGCTTTGACATTCACCAAGATGGCTCAGGAGCCTTTGCTTTCATAGAGCCTAACTTATTTAAAGACTGCATTCTTTCATTAATCAAAGAGACTTGTTTTTGAGACAAGTGTGTTCTTCCCGTGGCGGCACGGTGGTGTAGTGGTTAGCACTGTCGCCTTGCACCTCCAGGGTCCGGGTTCGATTCCCAGCCAGGCTCGATTCCCGTCTCTGTGTGCATGGAGTTCTCCCCGTGCTTGGTGGGTTTCCTCCGGGTACTTCGGGTTCCTCCCACATTCCAAAGACATGTAGGTAAGGTTAATTAACGTTCCCAAATTGCCTGTAGTGTGTGAATGTGTGTATGTGTGTGTGCCCTGCAATGGATTGGCACCCTGTCCAGGGTGTACCCTGCCTCGTGCGCTAAGCCTCCTGGAATAGGCTCGAGGTCCCCGCGACCCTGAATACAGGATAAAGCGGTATAGAAGATGAGTGAGTGAGTGTTCTTCCCGTGTGCCAGACTGTTACCATGTGAACCATTACAGGTGACTCCCTCAGGATTCTGATGAGAAAATGCAGTGAGTGTGCCATGCTGTCATCAAAGCTAAATGTAGCTAATTTCTGAAATATAGAATATTCAGGGTTGCTTAACACTTTTTTGTTTACTAAATATTTCAAAACATGTTCTTTCATAGTTTGGATGTTTTTAATATTAATATGCAATACTGAAAATAATAAAAATAAAGACAAACACTAAATGAGAAGGTGTGTCCAAACTTTTGACGGGTAGTGTACAAATATGAGATTAAAAATGCACTTATTTTGACAAAGGAAACAGTTAGGATTAAAATCATACCTGTAACTGGAGTGGATGTTGTTCCACTGGCTGTGGTTGCAGGAATTGTTTTGTTTACTGTAGTTATGTTGGTTGAGGTTGCAGGAATTGTGGTGTTGACTGTATTTGTATTGGTTGGGGTTGCAAGAGTTGCTGTGTTGACTGTAGTTGTATTGGTTGGGGTTGCAGGAGTTGTTGTGTTGACTGTTGTACTGTCTGTTGGGGTTGTAGAAGTTGTTGTGGAAACTGTGGTTCTGGTGGTTGAGGGCGTAGGAGTTGTGTTGACCACAGTAGTTCTTGTTGAAGCAGTTGTGTTGGCTGTAGTTCCACTGGTCAAATTAAAAAAAGATATATCCACACCTGCCATCACCACATTCTAACAAAAATAGAGAAAAATAGAGAAATTGGTTGACATTTGTTTTAGGAAATGTTTAAATTTCTGTCATCACTATATGTGCACAATATTATTATTATTATTATTATTATTATTATTGTTATATTTAATTTAATTTAAAAAAAAAATTATTTTACAAAATAATATGATTATAATAGAGTATGCCTTTGTCCACTATACTGTAAGTGCTTTGTTTAGTTTCTAAGCATGAAACTTCATCATTTGTTATATCTCATAGTGTCCAGTGAGGTTTATTAGGGCTATGAGTGGTTGGATTTACTGTATAAAATTAATTGTAGTACTGTCCTGAATAAGACACTGCAACCCAAATACCATTTCTAATCCCAAAATTACATTTTGTTTATGTTTTACTACAGGTATGAGAATCTATTTGTTAGGACAGGACTGCGAATGAACAGTAACATTTCAAATCTGGTGGAAATTAGGATACAACAAAATAATATACTACTAGACGTTTAGAAATCTTACAATTTAAACATGCTGTAATTTTTTTCTTAATTGTTATTTATTTAACCTTACCTTGTAAGTTAATCCTTGCATATGAATAAGCAGAATAACAACAAATATCAGGAAATATTCTGTTTTCCCTAAAAATATAGAAAAAAATATTTGGCAAATATTTTTAAATCAACTTATTTTGACAAAATATTTTTAAATTCTGCTTGTTTATGTATTTAAAACAAACATACATACAAACAAACTAACAAAAGTTAGTGACTAGATAGCTAGATACACTAGCTAGCTTCAGTGTTGATTCAACACTTGCAGAGTCTATTTGAGCCCAGCTGGACTCATATACACACTGCTTTGTGGCAATTCAACCCTCTAAGAGTTAATTTCAACACTCTTAATTTGCTGTGTACCTAATGTTGAGAGTAAGCATTGGACTATTAGTCCCTCATTGCACAGTATGAAAATTATCAAAGAAATTATACTGGGATTGAAGTGGTGGGCATAACTTAAAGATACATTCTATGGCATCAATGTCCAATTCCTAGTGAGATACATGACAGTACAAAAAGTAGTATATGCCCTTTTAAACAGTACAGCCAGTCTCACAGATTTTATATAAATGGATATCTCCAGCACTACAACAAGGCTATGTTCTACCATCAACATGAATGCTATGCGACATCTCCATGAGCGCAATCAGCACAAATGTGCTACACCATATGCGTAAGTGCATCTGTTTAGGTTCCTGGAGCATTAGGTTTGAGATCATGTTGCACCGGTATAAGGCCAAAGTAAAAAAAAAATGACAAAGACAAAGACCCAGCCATGTCACCGTCAGAAGCCAGCATCATTGAGAGAGAGAGAGCAGCATGTCTTTTTAATTTCCAAATTAATAAACCCACACTATCTCCAAATGGGAAGGTCTTCCCGGGCATCTCATGAGCACTCTTAAACGCTCCTATTTCGCTGACCACTTCAGAAGCCCTGCATAAATGCTCTTATAAGCAGTATTATATCTTGTGGTGTGGCTGCCATATGGGGTGTGGCCCCATAACATCAATAATACCTTTGTCAAATAAAGAATGTATTTAAATCGTTCTCATTGCTGGATTGAGAAGCTGAATTTACAGTACATGCATAAAACCAGATGTGTTAAGAAACGCCACATGTCCCCAAAGTAAAGGCAGAGGACATTTTATATACTGTAAATAATGATACATTTTGCTAACATTGCAATATTCCCCCTTTGTTTGGAGAATTTTAGAACACCCTGTAAAAAAAAAGGATAAAATCAACAATGCTGGAAAAATCCAGGACTATATTTAATTATCATGTCTCGGCAAATGAATTCAGACTGCTCCAGCATAGACTTTGCATGGACATAGAACCAGCACAATGGCAGGACATCTCTCAAATATCATCTATCATAGGACTTTATATACATATGTTTGGAGTATATTAGGAACAAAGTCACGTGAATGCAAGGTGCATGTGCAGCAAATAGTCTAGTACTATTCTAGTCTAGTCTACTCTTAGTCTAGTCTAGTGTACTTGGCCAATAAAGCCAGATTCTAATTGTGCTTTTTATCCTGTTAATAAAGAATAACATCATTAGCACGATTTGACAGTAGCTGAGCATATAACACTGAGTTCATTGCTCTATTTTGCGCCCTGACTGGATAACATATTTTACTTTTCATTCCGACCCCAAGATAATTCTTTCCATTGCGCAGATTAAAACATTTATTTGGCCATATGTTTATACTACACCTCTGTTTGACGTTCATTAGTCCTAACCTTGTAAATGAATTACATTTTACATATTCTGTATGTGAGGAACAATGTGTTAAGGAAGTAGCCACCTAACAAAGATGACCCTCTTTACCCTGCTTGGCAGGATACCTGCCCCAGAAAAATAAATATTAACTAAGTACTGCATCAAGATAATATGAATTTAAACACGGAGCAGAATGTGTGTTATTAGTCATGTGATAAAAGCACTACTGTGGCTGTTGCCTGCTGATATTCCTAGTATGTGGCTTCACTTCTTATATCCAGGTGAACTGAAATGTCATAATTCTCCACAGAGAACACTAAAAACATTGAAAGTCAACATATTCCTGATAGCCAGAGCGCTAACTGAACTAATTACACTGAACAATCGATTGTGAAACTGAAATTTATCTGACGTGAAGTCACATGGAGATGCAGCACCAACCCTATCTTACACACACACACACACACACACACACACACACAATAAGCACTAAGTAGTAGCACTCAAGCAATTACTAATATGAAAACCCAAATTTTTGAATAAAAACTTGTAGTTAAAAAAAATCCTAGGATTCGTCTTAAACTTTCTGATGTAATTTTAAGATGAGAAAATGAGATTTAAAATTTTTAGTTGACAGGACAACTGCTGCAAAAGCCAAAACTTGCCCAGTTGAACATTATTATCTTTTGTACAGTTTGGAGGGGAAATGTTCATTTTTACCCCTATCATATAACAAATTTGTCTGTTTACAAAAATGATCCAAACAGGTATTTACAGCTGGGCAGACCTTTTAACCAGCAGTTTAAATTGGGAAAAGAAGTTATTTAAGCTATTTTTAAGAAAACACCCAACCAACAACGGTGATCATATTTAACCTGTTTGTCAGGATACCTGCCCCAGAAAGACAAATACTAATTAAGTACAGTATCAAGATAATTAGAATTTAAACAGGAAGCAGGATGTGCTTCCTTAGGTATGTGATGTAAGCGCTACTGTGGCTGTTGCATGTGAAGCATGTTGATATTCGTGTTTCCTGGATCCACCCCTTGAAGCAGGTCACCTCAAATACCATACAGTCATGCTCTCCACTGTCATAATAAGCCACCACAAGCTTCAGTGTTCCTTGGTATATAAGTCTGACTCTATGTATGGATGAACACACAAGTACAGTGAATCTCAAATAATGAAAACAATAATAATGTTGAAAAAGTTCATTTATATTTAATTTAAAAGGTGAAACTCTCATATATTTAAAATTCTTTACATGTAAAATAAAACATTTCAAGCTTTTTTGCCTTAAATTTCCATAACTACGATAATAATCAAAAGTTGAGTATATCAATCAAAAAAGGATTTATTATACATAAAAATTATATTTCTAGTATGTTCATTTATGCACTTGATACTTGGTCGGGGTTCCTTTAGGATTAATTATTGCACCAATGCGGCATGCATGGAGGTAATCATGCTGGAAAAGGAAAACAACATCTCCATAAATCTTGTCAGCAGGTGAAAGCAAGAAGTGCTCTAAAGTCTCCTGGTAGACGGCTGCATTGCATGGACTTGATAGACACTGGACCAAAACTAGCAGATGACATGGAATCTAAAATCATTACTGACTATTGAAACTTTACACTGGACTTGAAGCAGTTTGGATCATGTGCTTGTCCACTCTTCCTCCAGACTCTGGGAACTTAAAATTTGCGTTCATCCGAAAAAACGCCTTAGGACTACTGAGCAACAGTCCAGTTCTTTTTCTCCTTAGTCTGGGTAAGGAGATGTTGTCTCCTGGATGTTATCTCTGATTCATGAGTGTCTTCATACCAGGAATACAACATTTAGTCCATTTCCTGAAGAGTCTGTGAGTGGGGGCTTTTGATGTGGTGACTCCAGCCTAACTCCACTTTCCAGGCAATTGTCCATGTCTATGTTTCAGTACTTGGCACTGTGCGAACAGCCAGTCTTTTCAGTGATGATCTTCTGTGGCTTACCCTCCTTTTGGAGTTTCTAGATGATTATGTTCTGGAAACTGTCAAGTCAGCAGTTTTTCTGTGATTATTGTTGTGCATGCTAAACTAGACCAAGAGATTCACAGTATTTATACCTTATAAATAGCAATATACTCAAAATGAAATATTATATTATTATAAGTCGCTGAAGTTTTTTTAATTTATTTATTTTTTTTAGCTGTAAGTCATGAGCTGTAGTTCATAATTATAAATCTTAAAACAAAGAAAGGATTTACATATTTCACTATTTGTGTATTGAATCTCTTCTCAGTGGCGGTCACTCTTTTTTCAGGTAACATAGTACTGTACATTTGTAGAAAAAAAAGTTTTAAGGCTTTTAAAATAAGCTTTTTTGTTTGTTTTTTATGAATTACTGTTAATAATTACTAACTTGATATTTCAACAAGAGTGATTAGAAGGAAAGCATTTGATTAAAAAAAGAAATGCAGAATGTAATGCTTTTGCTATCAGTGAGCTGCATGTTATGACCAAAAATGTATCTGCAATATTTCATCTACTCTAACAAGCAAATTTAAATCTAAATGATTATTGGAAATTATTAAAATTATTGCATTATACAAAAGTATAACTTACCTTTATTAGCCATGATACTCTAGACAGGTTTTAAACTTCAACTGGTACCACCTCAGTTTCTCTACATACAAATATTTAGTACAATCAGAAGACATGAATTAGTGGTTAACTAAGTTTAATATTACTCCTTATGCCTTTAGTATGTGTTTTAATCCTATGTATACATGTGATTCATGAGTTAATGTTTTTTTCTTCAGTGTCACTGTGTATGGCAAAGCACTATTAGGCTAAGAAGGCTAATCTGACCTGACCTTCTGTATGGAAAGTTTTCTCTATGTCTGGAATGTTATCTCTGTGTATGTGTGGATCCAAGGGTAGAAGACGAACGTCAAACCAGGTGTCTCTCTCTAAAAGGCCATCCCTAAGTTCACAACTTGTCCTCTAAAGTTTTTAGACCATTATTCTTCACAGACAGTGAATCATTATTCTTCTTCCATGGTCTTGAGTATGTGTAAAACATACTGTAGTAAGGTATTGTTAAGTTCTTTTACCATGGCACAAGGTAGCCAATCTCAAGAGGACACTTCACCTTTGACCATATGGACCCAGAGCTGTTAATCGTATTTAAACTCATGTCTTTGCTTCTTTAGATGCTTGACCCAAATGCATTAATTTGTGAATGAACCTATTTTAGTCTCGTTGCCCACTCCTGGGAGTGTATTTTGTTCTCAGTTATGCATCTTATCTAAGTTTACACAACAGTCACTTGAATAAAGAGTAATTGTTTCTCATTTCATGTCATCTTTTTGTTGATTCAATCAGCATTTACAGCTAATTTTACAAATATTACATGAATATATTTTTCCATTATATTATGCATGCAAGATTTAACTGACATTGTTTATTTCTTTATACATTGATTACACACATCTATGTTTTTTCCATAACTTCTTTGGTGTTTGTTTCGTTATTAACAACTACTGTTACAGAGTATATAAAATTGCATTTTAAAAATGCTGCCTTTGCTCAAAATAATTAGGAAATAAATGTAATTGTAATACTTATAGAGTTGAGGAAAACCAATTATTAAAGACGACAAGTGTAATATATTACTTTATAAATTCAATATTGATTAATAATTAAAGATAAATGTCAATACAGTGAAGAGAATGTAATAATAACTATACCATAAAAATGTAGTTTTAGTTCTTACCTTGGCTCCAGCTAACCCATGCAGACCATAAGGAGGTTTGCCTTTTGAAGCTTTTATAGCTGAACAAAAAGATGGCTTATCTACTTCATACTTACCATACCAGTTTTAGTCTTTTTTGTAATTGTTTCCTGATTCCAAATTATACAGATGGATAAGGGTGACAGGAATGTCCTATCACACTATCACACCCATATTGGGTTTTAGCCAACTGTTTTTGTTTTTTTTTTTGTTTTTTTGGCTCCCAATGATTATAAAAACAAAACAGTGCCTTGCAAAAGTATTCATACCACTTGAACCTTCCCACATTTTGTCACATCACAACTACAAATATAAATTTATTTTATTGGGACTTTATTGGGAACTATTAAACCAACACAAAGTGGCACATACTTATGAAGTGGAAGAAACATGATAAATGTTTTTTTTTTTTTAAATCACATAAAATCTGAAAGGTGTTTATATCACATATCGCATGCGTGGTCCTTATGAGTGGATCTTCACCAATGTAATTAAAAAAACTCAATAAGGTGTGTCTAAACTTTTATACTGTATGTGTATACTGTATGTCTGTATATACACATACAGTATAAACACCTAATTCAAAGACCAAAACGTACCTCTGCTGCAGAGGAGTTCATTTAGAGTTACCAGCCTCAGAAATCATACAGAAATGTGCCTTTTTTTGAAAAGACCATAGAATTAGCCATAGAAGGTATGTCCAAACTTTTGACTGGTATATATGCAGAGTCAGCAAAAAAAAAATATAAAAAAAATTTAATAATAATAATATACACACTTCAGGAAAAGTAAAATAGTATGATATATATTATATTAATATAATATTAACGATATCATCATATTATCATAATATTATCATATACTGTATATCAGTATGAAATGCAATACATTTAGTATTAAACTATTTATACAAGTTTTTATTTTTTCTGAAGTGTGTATACATTTTTCGCTGACTCTGTATATAGTGTACTGTAGGTTCCCTTTGTGCAGCCTATCTGGTTAAAAGTAACAAACATTTGCAGTGAGAGTTTTGTGTTTGAACCAACACATCAAAACCAACACATTTTTTTGTTGTGATGTATTTAATGAAATACACAGCAACAAAATCCAGTTTAAAATTGAAACTTGAGTGGTTATTAAACAGATTGTAATGTAAATCTAAATTTACATAAATGTAATTTCCATGTAAATGTAATTTCATGTAAATGTAAAAGATAGACAAGGAACAAAAAATTAAATCATGAAGACAGACAAGTAGCTTAAACGTAATCCAAGACACAAAGTTAAAACTAAAAGAAGCATACATCAACAAATTCCCTCCAAAAAATTATGGCTCATAATTTTATAGCAGATACTGTAACAAATCCTCAACCCTTCAACGGGTGGTGCGTTGGTGTCCAGGTAAAATAGTGGAGTGTTCCCAGAGGTGGCTATGACAGTAAATATTTAAACAGACTGTGTGTAATGTGGCACATGAAGCTGGCAAGTTGCTCCAATTACAACTTCTTAGTAACAATGGTTGTTTGTCTTAGTGACTCATTTATCTATACATCTATTTATCTTATTGCATACGGTATATCTGTATCGGATCAGTCTGGAAGTGGGATGTTATTTATAAAAACAGGACCATGTTCAAATATTTAGTATGTTTTGGATTGCTGGTCTGTCTGTTTTTAAATATTTTAAAACAAGGTCATAGCATGTAAGTTTTTTCTAAATAAAAAGTTTTTTTTTCTTCAATTGCTTATTTCATGTACAAAGGAAATTTTAAAGATGTTCTAGCCATACAAACTAGTTATAAGAAGGACTAGAATTGAATTGAAGTATCCCTGTTAGATTCTACTTGGTAATTTTATTTTAACTTTTTAATTTTTAAGGTGCCCTGCGACTGATTGGCACCCTGTCCAGAGTCTACCACACCTCATGCTTGAAGTGTTCTGGGAAAGGCTCCAGGCTTCCTGCATCCCTGTACAGGATAAACAGATAACTTAATGAACCCAACAAACCGATGAATGAATGTTCAGCATTTAAACAATGCTATTTTGGATGTAGACATGTTGTGCCATGAATTATAATGTGGGAATATTAGTTTAGGTGTCAGTAGCTGAGCTGCTTGAAGACATCAGGCCACCACTCGAAATATTATATGCGTCTGCAAAAAAAAAAATAAATAAATAAATAATAATAATAATAATAATAATAATAATTATTATTATTATTATTATACATATTTAGCCATATATAGCTATATAAATGCAATTTGTTGGAAACCTACAAATAATAGTCAACCAGTTTATTATAACTCTGGAATTTGTAAGACTTTTTTTTCTTTTTAGATATCCCACTGATCATACTGTAGGTAGTGAGTTTTTTGGTAAGTTGTTCATAGTTTTGGATGCCATTAAGCAGGTTTCAAATTATTCAACAGTCAATTATTAAATGTTTTCACAGTAGTACAGTAATCATTGAAAATTTGAATGACTCTAAACTCAAACGTTATTTTTTAAAGCTATATATGTATCTTTTCATTTGTTTTACAAGCCTCAAAAGAGGGTCCTGCTTAACATGTGAAAATTATAATGAAATATCTGAACTGTCCTATTGATTAAAATATGCACATTGTCTATCACTTCAGTCACATACTTCTCTGCCGCATCCTCTGAAAGAAAGGAAATCCACTTGAGGATGATGGACCCCCACTCGTACTCTGCAATTTAGACACACCCGTCAATAGCTATAATTATTAAACTAAAGTAAGAGTAAATTTCATTTTCCAAAGAACTAACAGATGTAGCATAAACGTCTCGGGTTACTTTGCTGTAACCCTGTTCCCTGAAAAGGCGGGAACGAGATGCTGCGTGAAAACGCTATGGG
>JAOVVA010041046.1:0-14945 GCA_028565275.1 Leiocassis micropogon
AGGGAGATCATACATATTCAAAATAGGCGGTCTTAACCTCCAAATATGGTTATTTCGGGAGGAGATTGGGGTAAGCTATAAGCACGTGCACCTGCGCACAATATTCAGATAATTGTGATTTATAAAGTGAACCTTGCGCAGGTTCTGGCGTACGTACGGTTTTATAAATCTGAAAACTTTTGTGCATAAGCAAATTCTGCCTTACGTGCGTACGCACACTTTAAGGATGAAATCTACGCAAAGTTTTATACATGAGGCCCCTGGAGCCTATCCGAGGAGACTTAGCGACAATAACACCATATTAACACATTAACAATGATTATCAATTAGCCAGAATGGTGGCATGTTGTTAGCGCTATGGCCTAGCACCTGCATGGTCAAGGTTCAGTTCCTGCCTCAGGTGTCTGTGTATGTGGTATTTGCATGTTCTCCCTGTGCTTGGTGGGTTACTCCAGGTGCTCCAGTTTCCTCCCATAGTCAAAAGCCATGTAGAGTAGGCTAATTGGCACTTCCAAATTGCCAATAGCATGTCAATGACTGTGTGCATGTATTCCATGCGATTGCTTTGCACCCTGTCTAGGGTGTACCCTGCCTTGTGTCTGAAGTCTTCTGGGAAAGGTTCCAGGCATCCCGTGACCCTGTTAAGGATAACTGGTATAGAAAATTAATTAATATTAATTATATACTAATAAACTGGTGACAGAATCATGGGCAACCAAGACTCATTTATGCCTGTGGAGAGACGAGCCTGTCTGGTCTGATCACACTGAAAAGCACACTGAAAATACAGCACAGCACGGTACGGCAAACCAAACATTATGGAACTCGATTTGTGTCCAGGGGCATTGTGATGCTAGAACATGTTTGGGCTCCTTAGTTCCATAGAAGGGATATCTTAATGCTCCAGCATATTGTGAGATATTTTCTTTTTTTTTCATGATCAGCTACAACACGAACACCACTGCCAGGTGAATTGAATTACATTGATTATCAATTATTTACCAGTAACTGGTGATAGGATCATTGGCACCCAAGGCTCATCAATGTCTGTGAGGAACCAAAGGCTTGCTCATCTGGTCTGAAGGTATCTCAGTACCACTCAGTACATCACAGCCTGCCACATGTAAGGCTAGAAGGCAAAGAGTCCAAGCCTGTTGACCCAGCTTTCAAATTCCCCAGATCTAAATCTCACCGAGCAAACAAGTTTGATCCATGGAGGTGCCACCACGAAGCCCACAGCACCCAATGGCTCCACCGTTGTTGTGGTGCCAAACACCACAGCACAGCCCCAAAGGTCTTGTGGAATCATGGCCCTAGAGGCCAGAGCTGCCCTGGCAGGACAAGGGGAACCTAAACAATAATGGGCTTAATACTTTGGGTTTTTATCTTATGACTGATTAAGGTATATGTGTGTAATTTTGTAAGTGTCCATTTTCACTTATATTAACATTATTCTTTCATTGTTTTTTATGCATTTCACCTTTCTGTATTTTTTTTAAGATTGTACATGTTGAGATATCGTTTAACCCAAATATTGAAGAAACAGAAAGATCTTAAGTTGCCATTTAAAGATTGCCAGAGACCCAGCTGTACGGAAATCTAGAGGAAATTCATTCCACCACCTAGGAGCCAAAATAGAAAACAGTCTAAATGCATGTCTTCCTCGATTTCTGAGAGATAGCGGAAACAGCCGAGCAGTGCTGAAGGATTAAACGAACATGGTGCGGTGCGGGTGTGATTAGAGCTTAGAGGTAAATGGATGCTGGGCCATTTTTTGCTTCCTAGGCAAGCATCAATGTTTTCAATTTGATGCTCCTGAGTAGGCTGTGTAAAAATAAATCAACATGCTTAATCAGCATTTACACTACCTCGACTGTCTACTATAACAAATCACATTGTCACTTGTGTCAGCCAGTTGGTCAGTTTGACAACATGAATACAAGCAGATTTTGCAAGGATAGAAATGGCAAGGCTCTTCCTGCTGAAGACCTCAATCACATAGTAAGAAACAGCACAACTGTGTTGTGAATATTCTTTTATATAATTATAGAGCTAGACAGGTAGTAATGTGATGTTTAGTTTTCATAATACTCAACTTTTTTTTCTTATTGAAGGGTGTTCAGTTCTTTGAAGGGTGGATGGTAAAAAAAAAGTCTTCTGTACTACATATTTCATTATTTTACACTTTTAATAGAGATTCATAAACTTTCTTTATTTTATGCTGTTGTTTAACAAATAATTTAAGCTCCAAATTACAACCCCCAACCCCCCCCCAAAAAACTCCCCTTTTTACCTGTATTTGATGGTCTGCTTTAACTTGAACACATAATTCATAGCTTACTGAACTCATTTTTTAACACTATAGCCATGACATCAGTATATGGTAAACCATACTGTAGATGTTTTCAAGTGATGTTTACACTAGAACTCCCAGGGTTTGTTTGCGCACACAATGATCATGCTCCTAATTTTTCATAAAACTTCAGTATTTTAATGGTCATCCAGAAAGATTTACAATAATTCTGGTGATCTAGATGGGATAGTGCTCTGCCTGTACGCTGTGACAACCTGGAGAGACAACAGCATTATAACCTATTTGATCTCTGTTGATGATTTCTGTTATCTTAACAACCATACAGTATGTCAGTGTGAGTGAGTCATCCTGTAAAAGATGTTGGTGCTAAATGACATTCAATTTAGAAAATGTCATTTGTTTGATTGCTATGAGGTGAGTCAAAGTTTTGTCAGTACTAAATAAGTTAGCATTGTTTACGAAGTATTTATGGTTATTTTTACATTTTATATTTTACAAAAAACCTAAGTGGGATAGAGAGCAGTACTTTCCTGCTTAAAAAAAAAATCATCAGCCACAAATATTATAAAGCATCTGCGGTCTTTGGGCCTGCTTTGTTAATGTAAGACTAAGCATGAGAAGTGTGAGGGTTACTAAATGATTCCTAAGCTGATACATAAAGTGTAATCTGTGAATATGCTGAAATCCCCACTTGATAACTATTCTTTTAACTTTCTTTGATTTAGGATTGAGATTGTTCACTTGTGTTTGGATCCTAAGTCACTTGACATCTACCTAAGGTCACACAGACTACCAACTCTCATTTGTTGAAAAGTTGTGCTTTATTTTATCTGTTGTCATCAGCTTTTATGAGCACAATGACTGTCCTGAGATGAAACATTTGGTCTGACACTCTCACAGCACCTAACATTACACTACAAAGGACTAAGATCACCAATCCCTCATTGCTAATGATGACTAAAATTGTTTGTTATACAAAAAATGTATTAAATTATCAAGAATGTGTGATGCTTTTGCACCTTCACCCTTTAAACATTTTTGAGATTCCTCTGAAAAAACAATACGTGACTTTGTTTACAGACAATGAGCAGGGTTGGCACATAGTTGCTTCCTTGATCATCTCAGCCCACACTGCTGAACCTGTGGGTTTAAACAACACCTGTGTCCTAAGCACTGGTTGTACCACTACAACTGACATTGATTTACAATATGCCTTTGGTTTTATCTGGTGGTGAACTGTTTTCTTGGCCACTAAAGTAATGTTTATGAAACATGCATCTTTCGTGCCTCACCTCTTGCCAGCATGGGGCAAAGTAAAAGACTATAACTGTAGTGAAGTTGCACATCTTCCTGTGACGTAGCTTTCTGTTTTTGTATCATTACTACGAAAGTTCCTCATTTATATCAGTGTTTAAATTATACTGCTTTTTTCCGATAATAAAAAAAAAAGTTTTTAACGTTTAAATATTATTGGACTTTTCCCTTTTTTCCCCTCTTTTTGGAGAATGTGCAAGGTTCTTCGTCTAAAAACAGCAAGTGGAATCCAGCTCCTAACAACAAAACTCTGACTCAGGTACGTTATAATGGCTAATATTCAGCTTGTTCAGTGTGTGGAGTGTAGGATGTTTAGACATTCTTCCTCTGTCGTTAGCAATAACTTTATTTGTGATAGGTGTATATTAGTCATCACTCTGACAGAGAAGATATTAGCATTAGAGGAGCGCATCCAGACTTTAGAGAGGGTTAGAGAGTTATTCCCATAGCGGAAAGTCTGGGTGCCGCAGGGGAAGATAGCCAGCCCCCGACTCTGGCATTAGAGCCCTCGCAGTGGGGCGGCATACTCTGTGGCATACTCGCTCTGCCAGAGCTAAGGCTAAGGCTAGCCCAGCGGAGCACACCTCCTCCAGTGCTTTACATGTCCAACAAGTTTGCTCTCCTCAGTGATGCACCCTCTGAGAAACCTGAAAGAGCTCTGGTTATAGGAGACTCCATACTGAGGCACATCAATTTAGCTAGGCCTTTACGGGCTCCAGCGGCAGTGGTTAAGTGTATCCCGGGAGCCAGGGCACCGGACATAGCAGGTAATCTCAGAGCCTTAGGCCAGCATAGGTTCTCTAAGATAGTGATACATGCTGGAGCTAATGATATATGCTTTATCCGATGTCCAATGCAGTAGTATGCTCGGGCCTCATTCCAATGTAACATGGCGACATATCTTACACCAGGTTATGGTCGCTGAATCACTGGATGCCCAAAATAATGTGGGCTTTATAGACAATTGGAGCTTGTTAGGGAAGGACTTTATAGACAAAGCTGGCCTGTTCCCACTGGGGAAGGTGCTGCTTTAATTATTTGTAATATAGCTCATAGTCTCAGAACAGGGCTAGTCTGTGACTACCCAGAGCCCAGGCCTGAGCTAAACAAAAATTTAGAAAGCCTCAGAAATTAATATAGAGACCAAAAATTCAGAGCACACTGAGTACACAGCCAGCACCCCTGATCTGAAGCTAGGACTGTTAAATATTAGATCTCTCACATCTAAAGCAGGTATTGGTAATGAAACTATCACGGATCAGAAGTTTGATATACTGTGTTTAACAGAAACCTGGATTAAACAGATTGAGTATGTAGCTTTAAATGAAGCTAGTGCTCCTGGATACAGCTACATACACCAGCCTCGGCTAACTGGTAGAGGAGGAGGCGTTGCAGTTATTTACAATGATAATCTGATGTAACAGATTCAACCCTTTTGTGCACACACGGCACCATAAAGCATGAAACGGAAAAAGGGTCATTTATTAAGGAATAAAGGGGAAAGGAAAAGGGCTGGGAACCGTAACATGTACCTTTTTGCAGTCTTTTTCTCCTCGGCGGCAGGGTTACGATATCCGGCTCCAATGAGAGCTGAAGAGCCATGGGAGCTGCAGCAGTGAGCTCGTGGCTGTCCTTGCTGCGGAGATCAAGGGGGTACTCGCCTCTTTGAAGTCCCTGGGGCTTGTTCTATTACCCTGCGTGCATGCCGCTCTTCCGAGTTCTTACGTGCATAACGCACTCTCCGCACATAAAGGCCAGTATCCCAACAGACCCCGAGCTACACTCCACGCTGTGTTTTATAGCACGGGGAGAAGCCCGGGATCATTAACGCCGATAGCTCACCAGCCGTGCCTAATTCCGTGGCCCCTGCTCCTTCGCACACCTGCAGAAGGGGAGGCCGTCTAGCTAGTGACCTTCAGAATGAGCGAGGAGCGATATTAGATCTAGGTGCATGTCCATCACAGGCGCACGCCATGACATCTGACTATCGTACAAAAACACTGACACTAATTGAATGCATTTGAAGTTCTCTATAGAAACATAAGTGTAGCTACAAATATTAAGTCCGCTCAGTCAATCCCGCTAATTTTTATTTACAGACCCCCAGGGTAAATTTACAGATTTCCTCTTAAACCTAGTCATTTCTGTAAACAAAGAATTAATTGCTGGAGATTTTAATATTCATTTTGAGAATCCAGAAGACCCTCTGAGAATAGCATTTATGTTCATTCTGGACTCAGTAGGAGTAAATCAGTGTGTAGTAGGACCCACTCATAAAGCAGGTCACACTATAGATGAATATTATCTTTTGGATTAAGTATAAGAAATATAATCACAATTCCGCTGTTTTAAGTTATTTTAGATCACTGTCTTTTTTCGTTTAAAGTGTTTAAAGCTTTATCAATAATCTCCCAGAGTTATCAACTATGATTGGATCGCCCTCTGACCCCATAGAACTCGATCTCGCAGCTGAATATTTAGAGTCAACATTCCGTTATACCATAGATAATGTAACTCCAGTTAAAAGGAAAATAATTAGAGATAAGAAATTCGCACTTTGGTATAATGACCACACATGCACTTTAAAACAGACTGCTCGAAAATTAGAACATAAATGGCGTCAAATTAAATTGTTAGTATTTCAAATAGCATGAAAGGAGAGCATCCTGAACTACTCTAGGTGTGGCTAGATCAGTGTATCTCTCTTTCTAAAAGAGCGGTTCACTCTGATAGAAACTAACAAAAATAATCCTAGATTTTTATTTAATACCTTAGCAACATTAACTAGAAATAAGAACACTACAGGAATCTCTACAACAACATACAATAGTGAGGACTTCATAAACTTTTTACAAAATAAACAAAATACAGTGAAACCTCGGATTGCGAGTAATGCGGTTTGCGAGTGTTCCGCAAGACGAGCAAAGATTTTTAATAAATTTTGACTTGGAAAACAAACAAGTCTTGGTTTACGAGTACCGAGTAGCATGTATCACGTATGTGCTTCTTGTTTTAACGCCGAGCGTCACGTGATCACAACTGAGCCAATGGTTTTTCTCTCTCTTGCGCTACAGAATTGTGGGTAATCGTCTCCCCTGCTGGGTCTTTGTGCAGGTCTCTTACTGGTATAATCAACATCTGTGCATGCGTGTACTGTTTACTGTAACAATGTGACCACGTGTGTGAGTAAAAAATTTTTTGTGTGTGTGCGTATCCGTGTATGTACAGTGCGCATATTAAGCAAAAGCAAGTTTTATTAGAGAGGTTAAAAAATCCATTTTCTGTCTCTGCTCAAGGCTCAGCTTGCTCCTTGTGCCTGTGTGCGCGCGCATCATGCCCCCCCCCCCCCCCCCCCACACACACACACACAGAGACCCCTCCTACTTTCACCTTCACAGACACACACACACACTTTCTCTCTGCTCTATATAGAAACACTGCTCTGTCGCGCTTCTTTTCAAAGGTAAAGTGCAGGTAAATTTGCGTTATTTTTACTTTACAGCAGTGATTCCATTAGTGTGTCGCTCAATCGAGTGTCATTAGAGAGATTTTCTGTTTATTTTTCCGATAAAACAGTGTTTCCATGTGTGTATGAAAAGAGTGGAGGAAGGGTAACTAAGACAAAAGGGGGAGAGGGGAGCTTACTTTAGATTCACACACACACATACACAGTGCACAAACAGAAACATTTATCTGTCAGGAATTATTTTTACTTGTTTTTAAAGGTGAAGTGCAGGTTAATTTGTTTTATTTTTACTTAATCTTTTGTGTTAATTATTTTTATGTAGGCCTATTTATTTTTTCGGGCTGTGGAACAAATAATTTGTGTTTCTATTATTTCTTATGGGAAAATTGATTTGGTTTACGAGTGTTTTGGAATACGAGCCTGCTTCCGGAACGAATTATGCTTGTAATCCAAGGTTCCACTGTAATGTAAATATTAGGCAAAAAATAAGGCTTAAAACCAGACAATTTAATTGATGCAGATTATAAACTAACCATATTAGAACAGAACCTAGAATACTTTACTCCCCTTGAAGAGACTAAAGTAATTTCAGATCACCTCTTCGGCAAAATCATCAACCTTTGTATTAGATCCCACACTGACTCATGACATAGTACCAGTAATAATGGAACCCCTTTCGAAAATAAGTAATTCTTCACTCAGCAGTGGTTATGTTCCAAAATCTTTTAAATTAGCAGTTATTAAACCACTAATTAAGAAACCCTGACCCCTGTCAGCTGTCCAATTACAGATAGTAGCACAGCAGCCCTGTTCATATCTACATAGAAATAGCATAAATAAACTGTATCAGTCAGGAATTAAGCCTCATCACAGCACAGAGACAGCACTTGTTAAAGTAGTAAATGACCTTCTATTGACCTCTGATCAGGGCTGCGTTACTATGCTTGTGTTACTCACCCTTCACAGATTAGAAAATGTTATAGGAATTAAGGGACTGGCTCTCTCCCGGTTTAGATCCTATTTGGCTGATCGTTATTAGTATGTAGATTTAAATGGTGACTATTCTGCATGCTCTCAAGTGGAGTTTGGTGTTCCACACGGTTCGGTTTTAGGCCCACTGCTTTTTTCTCTTTACATGCTTCCTCTGGGCAACATAATCCGTAAGCATGGTATCAGTTTTCATTGTTATGCTGATGACACACAGTTATATGTCTCAGTAAAACCAGATTAAAAAAAAAAACAGCATAATAAAATTGAGCAATGTCTGAAGGACATAGAAGACTGGATGTTAATTAACTTCCTTCTGCTTAATTCTGACAAGACAGAAGTCTTAGTCATAACCAAGTTAACTTTAGATGGCCTTTCTGTTCCATCAAGTGCAACAGTAAAAGATCTTGGGGTGATTATATATTGCAGTCTTTCATTTGAAGCTCATGTACATAATATTACCAGGATAGCACATTTTCACCTTAGAAATATGAAATATAGTTAATGATGAGAAAGATGAAGAAAGATGACGATATAACAGGTAAGCAGAAGAAAGAAAAGTATGAATATGATGCAACTTGTGAACAAATACTTGTAGAGTTCTTCAAGGAAAATAACTGCTTTCATAACAAAGGTTCTGAGAAGTATGCAAACAGCAAATCCAGGGAAAGTCTTCTGGAAAACCTTGTCAAAGAACTCAACACCACTAGTGAGTAATCATTGTCACAATAGTGACAGTATATAAGTATATAAGTATATATATTTGTATATAAGACTAACTTCTTTTTATGTTTCTTAACAGGCAAACATTACTGTGACTTCAGACTTAAAGATCTCTAAGTGGTTTTCTGGGCAACGCACAGCAATAGCCAAACAAGCCAAGGTCAGGTTCCAAGGCTAAAACACACACTGCCAGACAAAAGTGGTAGCTATAATTTAGCATTTTTGAGAGACCACATAATACCTTGTACTATATTTGCACCTCTTCTTTCTTGCTAATTGTCTCCCAGTTTTTAATAGATGATATTTCTATATTCTATGTATGTCTAATGTTTCATGCTCTGGTTACAGTTGCCTATTGGCACTAATGAAATAGCATATGATGATGATGAGGAGGAGTTGCAGGTGAAGTCTACCCCTTCCCAGCAGAAGGCATTGGCGTCAAAGGGTACTAGACAGGCAAATAAGTGGGCAAAGGGGTCAGCCACAGTAAACTAAATAAAGGATGCTGTCCTCAACTTCCTGCAGTGACCTCATACTTGAGAGACACTTACAAAGAAGCTAAGAATACATTTGCTTTTTAATTTATTATTACTATTTCCTTGTTGTTTTATGATCATTGCCACTGCAGATGCAGGAGCTAGACTCTGGCCCACCAGATGACAAGTTGGCCAGCTCCCTGAGGAGCGCTGGGATGATGTCAAAATATACAGACCAGTCACAGTAGCCTCAACCACAGCAGACACAGTGCTGGACCCAGATGCCCATGCAGCATTGGGCAGGTCAGCCTCATCAGCCAACAGAGCTGATTCAGCCTGCACGCAACAGTAGCATGCCTGTGCAGCAGGGTCCTAGTTCCCATGTAATTAAAATGTAGTTAGATTTATTCCATTTTTACTTGTACAATTTTCTTTTTTCAAGTGCGTTGTATTAAATATGTAACATAGTAATCATAATTGTGAATATTGCTTTATGATTTTCAGTTTGTACTACCTCCCGGGCCCCATTAACAGGCAACCTGTGTAGCACAGATCTGCCTGATGTATTTACACAAAGCTTTATGGAGATGTTGGAAGCAGCAGGCAAGTCAACCCCAACCAGCCATTCTCCACCACAGACAGGGCCAGTTGAACCAAGTGTAAGATTTGAAATGAGAATATTGAAAATAAAGTTAGATGGTATGCGAGATATCGCGAGAGTAGAGAGACAGGAAGTGAAAGGTGAGGAAGAAGGAAAAAAACAAACATGGTAGTCATGAAATGATGCAGGAGCAGTAATTGAAAGTTTTGGTTAACAAAACACTGGGTTTGGAGCACAGAAATTTTGTCTGACTTTGTCTGATTTTATCCAGTGGCTGTGACAGACACAGACAATAGCCAAGAACCCGCGTAGAATACTCGGTAAGCACGGACACTGAGGTGCACAAGAACTGAGTATTACACAGGCATTATTCATTCCATGTCTACAATCCTATCCTGCCAAAGCAGGGGCTCAACCTCACTATTGTAATAATCAGACAGGTAGTTTCTTTGTATCTTGCCCTCACGGGTCAAATGACATTCACCAACATTCTTTGCATCAATCATTTGCACATTTTCACACCATGCACCAGGAATGAGATTCCCATTCTCATCTTCCTGGTCGGCCTCATGGAATCCGTAAGTTGTATAAAGTCGGACATGCCTTCACCACGATGGTAGCGTTTGTAGGTTGTAGCTGGGGACAGGTCAGCAGACACCGCCACTGGTGTGTCAAAATGGCAAAAATATTTTTGATGACTCTCCTTGCATGGGACCCAGCTTGGCTGTAGGGCTTCATCATCCATGTTCTTAGTGGGAATGCATCATTGCTGATCGTGAAGTACTGCATGGGTCTGTCATCACTAGTGTATTGTTCACAAGGGCTGGGTAAAGACAAAAGGAGTTTGTCACCCGGCGTCAGTAATTCAATTTAATTTACCTCAATTTTATTCATATATCGCTTTAAACAATAGTCAGTGTCTCAAAGCAGCTTTACAAAATAATTAAAAAGAAAGTCATGGAAATGTGTATGAGCAAGTAAAAATGTGTATAGATCATAATGATCAGATTGTCCCTGATGAGCAATCCAAGGGTGATGGCGGGAATAAAAAACTCCCTGAGATGGCAATAGGAAGAAACCTTGAGAGGAACCAGACTCAACAGGTAACCCATACTCATTTGGGTTATAACAGATAGCAGGATTTTTTTTGCTGACATACTGTGTTAGGCAGCTGGAAGTTCAATATAAGAGAAGACGTCTAAGTTAACATAGAGTCCAGTTCAGTACCAGGAGTCAGACAGGTGAAGAGGGGATCTGAATCACTGAGAGCTCAGGAGCAGCATGTGTGGCTCCAAACCATCAGGAGCAGGTTGAGGTGGAGGTGGTCCTTCTCTGGATGCCTCAGGATCCTCGCAGGGTTGGTCTCTGACTACTGGAGCTGGCACAATCTCTACAGTAGATGCCTCGGGATGATATTCTGGGAACTACCAGAAATCCAGAGTTTTGTGCTCTTAAGGAGCGTGGCAGAACCATTTAGGTCCTTGTAGGTAACTTAACAGGTATCCAGTGCAGGGATGATAGTATTGGGGTTATATGATCATATTTTCTTGATCTGATAAGAACTCTGGCAGCTGCATTTTGGACGCAGGACAACCACCTAGTAATCCATTACAGTAGTTCAGTCTGGAGGTCATGAATGCATGAACTAGCTTTTCTGCATCAGATAGATACAATGTTCCTAAGCTTGGCAATATTTCTAAGGTGGAAAAAAAGCTATTTTTGTAATAGTAACCAACCCAGATCCCCACGTGTTATACCAGATGAAGATGTAATTGGCATTGGCTAGTGCAAGTAGTATAACTGAGAAAAAACCCTTGTAGTTAAAGTAACTAAAGTAGTTTGATTTCTTGATTTCTATATGCTTTCCATCTAAGGTGCCACAGCCGTGGGGGAATTCTCAGTTTAGCAAAAGTGTTATGGTCCATACGGAGGTATGCTTCTGACTGGCGGGCCAGCTCAGCAAACAGAGTCTCGTACCGTCCATAGAGGTGCTGCCTCTTCCACCAGTGTCACCGTTGGCGTCTTCTCTCGTGCTCTTCCTCCTCGAGCTCAACTGCTAGATCTTCTTCTTCTTCTTCGTCTTGCAGCTACAGAAGCTGCTGTCTTCTCAGCATTATTGCTATCTCGAAAATTTATTATTTTCACAAATTTTCAACAGAGAGAGTAGATAGGAGATGTTCCTACCAACCACTTAAGCATGCCGTAAGCTGCACATATGGGTGTCATACGACCTTCTTAAGACAAAAATGAATCTGTTAAAAATTGGATAGAGAGAAAATCTACCATCTCAAGGCATGCCACTTTTCTCCCAGAGTGAGATAGTTGACTGACTTCAAGATGTGTTCTTGATGATCTTAAGAAGAACCTGATCTTATGCATTTAGTTCATCATGACATCAAAAACACCTCCCTGGGTGGATATACCACAGTGGCTTTACTAAGTCCCAAAGTCCACAGTTAGCAGAGGACCAAAATTAGGAGAGGTTGTAGCCAAGATGCTCCAACTGCATTACTGAAGAGTTAATCAACAACCAAGGTCAGCCCCGATTAGGGTGGTGTGCGAGCTTGACGGCTCAATCTTGCGATGTAATGACAGGTTTATTGACAGTGGAGTAACTAGTTGCTTTACTTCCCAGGGAGCCCTCATGTCTGTTTCCTTCTGGCTTTCCCTTTTAGCTATACTGACTTAGTTAATCCTGCCGGAGTCCCTGATTGCACTGTGACCTACCCGTTATCCTATATATACCTAACTGTTATCTCCTCTCTTCTCCTCTCTCTCCCTGTCGAGTTACACATGGCGCTTCTAAGCTGCCAGTAATCCAGGCTCACTCTGCCCTTCGGACATGTCTGATTCATCCATAGTTTGGGACTGGAATTTCCTACAGTTTTGTAACTGAGCTTCCAATAACTGGACACACATTTGTCATGTTAACTTAAAACATATCTTCTGTTATATTGAACTTCCAACTGCCTAACACACAGTATGACTGCAAAACCATTCCTGCCCTCCGTTATCACCCAAATGAGGATAGGGTCCCTGTTGAGTCTGGTTCATTTCAAGGTTTCTTCCTATTGCCATCTCAGGGAGTTTTTCCTTGCCATCGCCGCCCTCTGCTTGCTCCTCAGGGACAAACTGATTATTCAATCCCCTCATTTTGATTTATACATATTATGAAATTTATACATTGCACATATTTCATACTCATTTCCCTAATTGACTCTGTAAAGCCTATTATTGGCTATTGTTAAATAAAAATATTTTTTACATAATGACCATTGTTAAAAAGCTATATGAACTAAATTTATTGAATTGAATTTCCAACACTTAAGGTCTCCGAGTTCAAAAGTTACCCTTTGCTATGAGTAGATGACGTAGTCTGGGAAGTGCCTGGGACAGGTCTGCTTCATCCCTGGATCTAACACAAGGGTATATGCAGGTAACTCTGATGTCATAGGTACTGTAAGAGGTGATGGCACTTTCTGTACAGCAAGGGGTGCCTGGCAGGGTAGCTCCTATTTGGCCTTCATCGCCAGCCACATTCCTGTACTTGTTGAGTATCATCCATTCCCATCAGTACCACTAATATGTCATGGCTTATTTTGACAATATCATCATATGACTTGACCTGGATAATTAGAAAAGATGAGCATGTATAGATATCTTGTATACATGTATTTTTATGTTTGATCAAGTTGTCTTAAATATTTCGCAGTTGAACAAAGAAAATTGGTTTGATAAAAGAATCAACTGATATAGTTATGCTACAAAATCTATATTGTTGGCCCTTGAGCAAGACCCCTGTCTGCTTCAGGGGTGAAAAATCATGACTGCTCCTGTGATTTAACCCCAACCCTCAAGCTGGGATATGCAAAGAAGAATTTCATTGTGCAGTATGTGTATGTGACCAGAGTTGTAAGATAACTAAGTAAATTTACACTGTAACTGTACTGAGGTACATAATTTACATAAGTATTTTTACAAGTGGATATTTTTTACTTACATTAGTACCTCAGCATATGAATGACCCACTTTAAGAATTTTCCTTAGTGGTTATTTTAGAGTTTTTTGCAAACATAAAACAACGTTCTCCAACGTTGTTCTTCTTTTGGCGTAATTTAGAAGACATTATAAAAAACGGACATCATATAAACGCAATCCTCGCAAAATTAATCAGTAAGTTACTCACCCTAATACAATCACAAATTTTACACTGTCATATGTTTGTTAGGCTTTAATTGTCAAATATTTCATTTAAATGTTATGCCCTTGTTTTACAGAACCATTGTCACAGCCATAGAAACTATCACTAGCCATAATGACAAATTGGTTGCAAGCTCTGTGACAAAAAAACTATGGCATAAAACTGGAGTGGACGTCAGTGAAAGGTCAGTTTGGAGAATCAGACAAAAACTTAGTTGGAGTAAATAGGTTGTTTAAAGTTCTTTAAAACTCAGGGTTGACACAATGGAATGCAACTAAAACTGCACTTATGAAAATAAAAGTAAAAAAAAAAAATTTAAGTAAAAAAATAAAAGCTTTGAGATTATATTATTTGTTATTGTGTTTATGTTGTGTTTATTTGATTAAACTGTTCTTTAATAAGTTCTTTAATAATCAGTGTGGACACACTGAAATGGCTAAAAACTACAGTCTAATGCCACAAAAGAAAAACAAAAATCGTAAAATAAAAGCTTTAAGCTTTTTGCCATTGTGTTGTATTTTTGTGTTCATTAAATTAAACCAAGACATTTATATTTTTATTTATTTAATGTTTTGCTGGGGAAATAAATTTTAGGCAAAGACGTCAGCTCGGTCTTGTTAATTAATCTTAAAACCCCCAATTCGCCACCAGCGAAACGGCTTGATCACGAATGAAAGGTGAGAAGAGCATAAAAATAACACAAAAAATGGCCCTTGTAATCCACTACACTACGTTCCAAATTATTACGCAAATGATATATTTCTCTGATTTTCATAATTAGTCAAGGCAAATGACAGTCAGTATAATTTTCTAGTTATCAACCATAAGTGTATAATTTGAATTTTATTGAACAAACGTCCTAT
>JAOVVA010041178.1:0-14938 GCA_028565275.1 Leiocassis micropogon
TCTATTATTCCTGCTGTTATACCCCTATCTCACCTATGCGGTTTGACTATGCAAGGACTGACAAGCGGAAAGATGGAAATCTAATCACAGCGCCAAAACTCGCGGTGAATCATGATGAACTGTACTTGACTGCTCTCATCAAAGAAAATGAAATGGGATGCTCTGACCCTGCCCCGTCTTTTCTTCCACTACATGTCGGTCCAAGAACAAGGGACCTGGCCCTGCTCAGCAGGGGTGAGATGAGTGCACATCATTACCTTGACGGATCATGGCACCATTCACAGGCGGGCTTGAGTTCCTCTATGACGCTTAAGACTCTTCTTTACTACGGTCCAGCTGTCGCATGAGGTGGCTGATCTCATTCCTTGCCTTGTCCAGGTGACTTTCGAGGGCTTTAATTCTGCTGTTTTCTCCCTGGAGTCAGACTTGGCTTTTCCTAGTAGCTGTCCTGTGTACTGTCCTTTCGGAGAGATCAGCATAGTCTGCCTTGCCTTGTTTCCTTTCATGTCTAATAGTTGCCAGGGTTTCTTGCAGAATGATGATTTCCACTTTGTCCTGCTCTACCTCGTCACCCCCTTTCTGTTGCTCTTGAGCTTCCAGTTCCATCTGCTTGATGCGCCATTGTGCGTGCCAGCTCCTGCTGGAGAAAAGCCTGTCGCTCAGCTTGTGGGCGAAGAGTGTGTGACGTAAGGAGTCAGTGATCTTGGACAGTTCATTGGGACTGTAGCATTGACTTGGGTTTTGTCGCATAGAGCTCATTGAATTGTGTAGCTGGTCCTGTGTGTGGTGCTTTGGTGTTTGAGCAGCCTTAGGTAGAAGGCTGTCAGTTGCAACACTTAGCCATGTCTTCAGATCTTCTCTGACTGACGTGATCTTCACCAAATGACGTGGTCTGTGGTGTAAGACATGTTTTGACAGGGTTCTAGAACCACGACTGGCACCGATTTGAGAGAAAGAAACAAAACAGGAAAAACAAGGGAAAAAAAACACGGCAAACAGATGTGTAGGGGTGCTGATGAGTGTGGTTCTCTGTGACTGTGGTCCTCTGGTGGGCGTGCTATTAACTGGGAGTCTCTGTGGGGAGACATAGTGAACACACAGTTAGCACAGCTAGAGGACAGAGGCAGAAAAGAACAACAACACACAGAGCAAGGGATAGAGTAGTAATGGCAAGCTTCCACTTTCCTATAAGAGGAGGCTCTCTTTTTTTGTAAGGAAAGGTTATAGCTAATGTTTTGGAAACAAAACAAATAGAATCTGCAATTCTGGTGGCAGAATGAGCTCAATGTCAAATTTCTACTCCCCCTTTTTTTTTAAGTTTGATTTAGAAGTGTGCTCTTAACTGAACATGGGAATTTTTCAGTACCAGGACTGTTATTATTATTTAAAATTTTCTTCAGACGGAAGAAAACAATAATGGTAATGGTTTACTCAGCATTAGGGTTGACAACCATACACAAATTGAAACGCTTCTAGACGCGTCGTCGAATTTGGATGGACAGTTTTCTAGTTGACCTGCTTTAGCCTTGGCTTGGTAGGATCCCAGCATGAAAAGGGGAAGTACGGTAAGAGTCGAACACCTTTGAACCTAAGAATTCACGTTTCACCAACATGTTACGTTTCTAAAGTTCTCTGCTTTTGTTACTTTCGCAGGTACAAACCCAGAATAGAAGCAGTAGTCAACTCAGAACAGAAAATTGAGAAAAAGAGAAAAAGAAAGTGTGGGTTTTCTCTTCCAGGGTTAGAACGCTTAACAGGGTTCACAGAATGGTGGTACTATTACATCAATACATCTAGGTGTTTGGTTTTGTTGTTTTAGGGGAAAACAACTGACCTAAGTTTTGAGAAGACCCTATGTTCCCTTTGGGGTTTCGCTAACTGTCTGGGCTGATACGCATATTCATTAGGCTCAGTAATGAGCAAGGTTGATTCAGTCAGAGCCCAGTGGTAGGGTCCACTGCCTGAGCGCACCAGGTGAGCTTCTGTAAGGTCTTACCAAACACTCTATCCCCTCCATATTGCAGTGAACCTCTCAAACAGTCTGCGGCTTTTAGCACAACCGCAAGGTTTGGGGGAGGCACTTCTACCTGGCCTGACGAGCGAATGGGCTAAACCTTGGGGCTACCCATCAATAGCGCCCAAGCCTTCGTCCAGTTAGTCTTGGACTCCTCGTATTCTGGACGATTTCTGATGCCTACTGCATGCTTACAATGCAATACTAGGACCAAGATATTGAGTTTCACTCCCAGCCAGGTTACGTCAGAACGGGTGACTCATCACTGTAACTCACTGTGAGGACAACCATCACTGCACCAATCAAGCAGTAGGGGAAATCTGAATTCCAACTAATGAATTATAGCTAATGATTGAGCTTTCATTAGCAGTAAAATTGTTAGGAGCAATTTGTAATTAACGTAATTTGTAATTTGTAATTCACCTATCATTAAATTGGGGACCCAACTCTAATGAATTTTAAAATTTCAACGTAATAATGATAGTTGACAATCCAGTTGGAATGAAGTTTATCATCAAAATCATACAAGAAGTTGCAGTTAAGTTAATCCACCAGTGTACAATGAACGCAGAAACTGTAATAATTTATGAAATTGAATTAAAGTTTTAGATTAAAACAATTGGACAATGATTACCATTCCAGAATGCCATCAAAATCGATAAAATAGTTTTAATTAGTTATAATTAATAGTGGTTAGAGTTTCCAGGTCACGGTCGTTGCTATGGTTACGTACACTACTTAAACGAGAGTGCTAGTTCAACACAGTTATGGGTTGTCAGTGAAACGTCTGCTCATTTAACAACCCAAAATACACAAGTTAGCTCTTTATAGCTGAATGACCTCGACTCCACTCGTTAGAGTGGGGCAAACAAATTAGTTGTTACTACATTTAACACAACAATGTTGCTGATATCTCCGCAGATTTCAGCCCTTTGTTAGACAAAGCATATAAAGACATATGACACACGAAAACACACATGGCTTTTAACCACACATTTTACTTGATCAAGATTAGCATTCCCATGCAACGCATTTGGCCACTCTCTCTGAACACCACGTCGAGTTCACTAGTTTCAGCGAATCAAATGGTATTGAGACTTTGGTTAGCCACTCTAAGCTCGGTACTGGGCAGATTTAAACACATTTCAAAACACAAACACAAATTTGCAAGTGGGACACGCCCAGGCAGATTCATTATGGAGGCCTCTTTAAGAGAAAGAGTAATGAACATGCTTACTCCTCTCGTGGTGCACTTTTCTATAGCGACTTGGTCTGTCTCCGCAGACAATAGTTAACTTTTATAGCTGAGTTCGAAAATTAAACACGCACTTCCCGCTCGCTATGAAGGCCTTATAAGAGAAAGAACAAGGAACACGCTGGCACGCTAGTTTTACTGCAGTTTAATATTTAACTCACCTCGCATTGCATTTCATTCATTCATTCATTCATACAGTGGTGTGCCGCAAAACAAGTATGTATACCGTATCGCAAAACTCTTTTTCCGGACAATAAAAGAGATACAGTAAACTGTCTTGGTTTTATGAAATTGTAAGCCATTAATATATAGTGTTTAGCTCTGGGTCAGAGGTGTATCGAATCTTGTAAGGATTCGGGTTAATCTGATTAACTGAATCCAAATTTATGACGTACACTTTATCGACTACCCACCCAGCATTTAGCACAATTTAGTGTATCTTACCAGTTCTGCTTATCACGTGGCCAACAATAATAACACAAAATCTAGTATTTAACAATTATGAGCAAGGTAACTTAAGATCTGGGCAAATGTGTAGACTTTAAAATACACGACCAAGACAACAGTTGTTTATAAAGAAACAAGAATTTATTTGACTAATCTATGACACATGAAACTATGCTACTTAAACGCATGTGCACAATCTCACTTAAATGTGTTTATTTTAAAACATTTTTATACAAATGGAAGTCAATGTCAGCTATAGTTTTTACTAGACTTGACCAACAAGATATTGTCTTTACATGGTGTCCAATGATGTTTACTGCCAAGTATACAGTCATACACAGTCCATAAGTATTCGGACAGTACAAATGTTCATTTTGGTGCCTCTACATCACAACAGTGTATTCAAACAAGATGTGACTGAAGTGTAAGCTTTCAACTTTAAGACCCATTAAAATGTTTCACAAGCAGTTTGAATACACAAAAGTTTTACAAAATCCCTTTCTTTTTGCAGACTCAAAAGTAATTTGACATCTGACTGGAAATACAGGTGCATCTCAATAAATTAGAATATCATCAAAATGTTGATTTATGGCCTCCGAGTGGCACAGTGGTAAAGTGCTCACCCTATCATCCAAAGATGGCGAGTTCGATTCCCGGGTGATGCTGTAACCTCTCGCAGCCGGAGGTCTAGAGAGAGCTGATTGGCCGAGCTTGAGAGGTACTTGGTGCTCACATTAATCACGGCTCTACAGCCAATCAGGGGCGTCTGTGAGCTCACCCGAGCGGAAGGAGCGGATAGTGCTGTCCTCCGAGTGTGTTATGCCGCCCCCAAGGGTGCGTGAGCGAGCAGTTCCAAAAGATGCGATCGGCTGGCGTCACATGGTTCGAAGGAAACATGTGATAGTCTTCGGCCCTCCTGACTGAGTGGTAGTAGTAGCCTTAATGTGGGAGCCCCCTAGTGACGGGGAGGAATTGGACATGACTAAATTAGGGAGAAAATCGGAAAAAAAAAAAAAAAAAAGTTGATTTATTTCAGTTAATTCAAAAATGAAATTCATATATTATATAGATTTATCACACACAGACTGATATATTTCAAGTATTTATTTATTTTTGATGCTTATGACACTGCTAACAAAACAAAAATTCAGTATCTCAGAAAATTAGAATATTGTATAAAAGTTAAATATTGGAGACTCATGGTGTCACTCTAATCAGCTAATTAACTCAAAGCAAAGGTTTCCTGAGCTTTTAAATGGTCACTCAGTCTGGTTCAGTAGGCTGGCTGTTCACAGAGTGCTGTATCCAAGCACATTAATGCAAAGTTCAATGGAAGGAAAAATATGTGGTAGAAAAATGTGCACAGGAAACAGGGATAACAGCAGTCTTGAGAGGATTGTGAAACAAAGCCTATTTAAGAATTGTTGGAAGATTCACAAGGAGTGGACTGCACATGGAGTCAGTGCTTAAAGAGCCACCACGCACAGATGGATCTAGGACACAGGCTACAACTGTCGCATTCCTTGTGTCCAGCCACTCTTGAACCAGAAACAACATCAGAGGAGTTTTACTTGGTCTAAGGACAAAAAGGACTGGACTGTTGCTCAGTGGTCCTCTTTTTATATGAAAGTAAATGTTGTATTTTATTTGGAAATCAAGGTCCCAGAGGCTAGAGGAAAAGAGTAGAGGCACAGAATCCAAGTTGCTTGAAGTCCAGTGTAAAATTTGCACAGTCAAAGGTTTGGGAAGACATCTGCTGGTGATGGTCAACTGTGTTTTATTAGGTTCAGTTCAGTGCAGCTGTCTACCAGGAGGTTTTAGAGCACTTCATGCTTCTCTTTGCTGACCAGCTTTATGGATTTGCTGAATTTTTTTTTTTGTCCAGCAGGACTTGGCACCTGCTCACACTGCCAAAAGTACAAATTCCTGGTTTAAGGACCCTGGTATCCCTGTGCTTGATTGGCCAGCAAACTTGCCCAACCTAAACCCCATAGAGAATCTCTTAGCTATTTTGAAGAGGGGGATGCAAGACACCAGACCCAACAACACAGAAGAGATGAAGGCCACTATCAGAGCAACCTGGGCTTCTAAAACACCTTAGTAGTGCCACAGACTGATTGCCTCCACACCACGCCGCATTGCTGCAGTAGTTCATGTAAAGGAAGCCCCAACCAAGTATTGAGTGCTGTACATGTTCATAATTTCAGTAATCCAACATTTGTGTTTTTCTATGTATTTATTTTATTTTATTGGTCTTAAATAATATTCTAATTTTCTGATATACTAAATTTTGGGGTTTCATTAGCTGTAAGCCCTGATCATCAAAATTAAAAGAAATAAACACTTGAACTGTAGTGAAAAGAACTGTAGTGAAAATCAGTTCAAAAGGAACTGATTTTTACTTTTTGAATTTAATTGCTGAAATAAAATCATCTTTTCAATGATATTCTAATTTATTGAGATGCACCAGTAGAGTGATAGCCTGTTTTTTAATTACTATATCAAGAAGATAAAAGGTCTGAAGGTGATTCACTGGGTCTCTGCTGTCTGGTTTTCTTCATGTGAATAGCTTGGTGTCTTTTAAGATGACATGACTGGGTAAAACATTTTCCACACTCTGAGCAGTAATATGGCTTTTCTCCAGTGTGAATACGCTGATGTCCTTTTAGAGCACTTGCATGATTAAAACTCTTCCCACACATTGAGCAGTGATATGGTCTTTCTCCTGTATGAATGCGCTGATGTGCCTTGAGAGTACTTTTGTCAGTAAAATTCTTCCCACACTCTGAGCAGTTATACGGCTTTTCTCCTGTGTGAATGCGCTGATGTAGCTTGAGAGTACTTTTGTCATTAAAACTTTTTCCACACTCTGAGCAGCTATAAGGCTTCTCTCCAGTATGGATGTGCAGATGTGTTTGGAATTGGCTCACATTATAAAAACTCTTGCCGCACTCTGAACAGTAATACGGCTTTTCTCCAGTGTGAATGCGTTGGTGACTCTGTAGAGAACTCTTATGATTAAAACTTTTTCCACACTGTGAACAAGGATACGGTTTGTCTCCAGTGTGAATGCGCTGATGTTGTTGGAGAGAACGCTCTAGCTTAAAACCCCTTCCACACTGTGAGCAGTGATATGGCGTCTCTCCTGCATGAATGCGCTGGTGTTCTTTTAAATGACTCGTGTTAGTAAAACTCTTTTTACACTGTGAGCACTGATACGGCTTGTCACCTGTATGGATGCGCTTATGATATTGGAGATTACGCTGGTGAGTAAATCCTTTCCCACACTGCGAGCAGATAAATGGTTTCTCATCTGAATGAATTCGGAGGTGTTGATATAAATTACCCTGCTGAGTATAACTCTTTCCACACTGTGAGCACTGATACGGTTTCTCTCCTGTATGAGTTCGCTGATGTTTTTGGAGACGGCATCTATACATGAAACCCTTTCCACACTGTGAGCACTGATACGGTTTCTCTCCTGTATGAGTGCGCTGATGTTGTTGGAGACGACATTTATACACAAAACTCTTTCCACACTGTGAGCACTGATGTTGTTTCTCTTGTCTGTGGATGAGCTGGTGTGCTGTGAGATCCTTCTCTTGAATAAAACTCTTTCCGCACTCTAAGCAGTGATGAAGATCTGTCTGTGTATCTTCCTGACTAGTCATAGTACAAATATTGTCATGTTCCTCTTTATCTCTGGTTAAGGAAAGAAAATAAAATTCAGTACCATGAAAAATACAAACTGTTGTCCAAATACAGAAAAAGTAACAATATGTATTACCGTATTATCATGTATTATGGTTGCAGATAAATCAATGCCCATTTTTTGTAGTTGCTAAGACTGAAACATGTAACTCACTTTTTTTCACATGATATATGAATATATATTTTTGCTTTTGCTGTTCAACAGAGCTTGTTTTTTTTATTTGTATCCATTGATATGCTTAATGGTGGTTTTGTTTCAGTTTGATTCTGTTATTGAAAAAGTCTGCTATCTGCAAATTACACCTTAATGACATGGCCCTGATATATCAAATAATGAAAATAATGATTAGCTTACTTTAACATACTTCTTTAAACGGTAAACACAGTGTGATGTTTCTGGCCATGCTCGAAGGACTCGTGGAATGTTAAGTCATCCTGTAGCTGTGTCCATAATGGACCACTCACCTTCATTTGTTTAATGTTTTAGATCATAATTATGAAAATATTTGATTAGTGAAGTTATATATGAAATATTTTAAGATGGTGCCTTATACAGTCACAGTGTATCTGAAACACCTATGAAATGCAGATGGCTTAAAAAGTAACTATTTTAAGGGAAAAAAAACCTTTATTTAATTTGAAAGCTATTTTTAAGACCTTTATTTTACCCAAGTAATAGCAAATGTGTTTGTAGTAAACTAACTTAACCAACTAATAACCAAATTTAAGCAAATTAATATGCAGTTTATCAGCACTACAGACACTATTATATATGAACCAGAAATCCATTTAGGATCCAGTCAGTAACTGTTTAAACTTTACCTTACCTCAGGATCAGTGAGTTTATCCTCTCCAAATGCTGTTTTTATTTAGATTTAAGATTCTCTGTAAAACTGCAGGTAGAAATAGCTACACGTAGAGATGGTTTTAGCTTGACTGGATAACTCGGCAGTCCAAGCAGCAAAACCTTCTTCTTCTTCATCTTCTTCTCCTTTGTCTTGTAGTGAGATGTTTTACTGCCCCCTACTGGACTAGGTGATGATCAAACACAACAAGATCTCCTCACATTGTGCTGCATTCTGTTCAAACCTAAAATGTGGTTCAAAGTGACAGAGTTGTGTGATTCCTCAGCAGTAGGTTCTCACTCATCGTCTACACCAGGGGTCGGCACATGATTTATTGATCTTTTCAAGCCCAGGTTTTATTCAGGTTGACCGCTAACTGCTCGCTCTAGTACAACGTTAAAATGATGATGGCACACAAAAGCAAATGGCAATTTTGGTGCGTGATGATAATTAAAGTTCGGCTTTTTATTTCATAAATATGACGAGGACTCAAATAGACATTGAGTATTTTATTTGAAAGTAACCTTCAAAATGTTTTTGTTGTATTCAGGAATAAAATTGAGTTTTCTCTGTAGCAGTTCGTTGATTTCATAAATGCAACACACTGTAGTTTTTGTTTTTTCTATATACATCGCATAAAGGTAAAAAAATTATATACTGTATGCAGTGTTACCTTTATTTAGATGTCGAAAGGGTTTTGTGGCTGCCAGTGTTTTCTTTTCTGTGGGAAATGGGTCTAAATGGCTCTTTGAGTTTTTAAGGATATACCGCTTTATCCTGTATACAGGGTCATTGGGAGACTGGTGCTTCTCCCAGGAGACTTAGGGCATGAAGCAGGGTGCCAATCCACCCTGGATGGAGTGTCAATCCATCGAAAGATGCAAACATTATAGGAAATTTGAAAATGCCAGTCAGCTTAATCAGCATGTTTTAGGACTGTGGGTAGAAACCGAAAAGATACCCACCAAGCACGGGGGGAACATGCAAACTCCATGCACTGAAATATATCTATCTATTTATCTCCGACGGTAGGAAACAAACCCAGACCATGGAGGTGTGAGGCAACAGTGCTAACCACTACGTCGCGATGCACTTCAAATGCAACTTCAAACACTTCAATTCATTTGCAACAGACTCAAATAAAAATGTATTTAAAAAAAAAAAATTTAAATAAAATATAAATATAAAATAAAATATCCATGGAACATCTCTCATGGATGGGAGGTGGGGGGGTTGTTATAAATATGGAAGTGAACATGGCATGCACATACACACACATATATGAAAAGAGTCATATATACATATATATATTGTGTGTGTGTCTGTCTGTCTGTTTTCAGTATACAGTGGAACCTTGGATTACAAGCATAATTTGTTTCGGAAGTGGGCTCGTATTCCAAAACACTCATAAACCAAATTAAATTTAACCATAAGAAATAATGGAAACTCAGATTATTCGTTTTACAGCCCAAAAAAAATGAATACATAAAAATAATTAATACCAAATATAAAGTAAAAATAAAACAAATTAACCTGCACTTTACCTTTAAAAAAAGTAAAAATAAATCCCGACAGATACGTAGCGGGAGAGATGGCTCGGTCTCACCGGTATTATGGAATCAGTCTAGGAGCACGAAAACGGAGGAAGAGGCAAAAGGAATGGCAAGGATTAATCCAAAAACGGTACAACCCACACATCACGGTCTTCACTTTCTCTCTCTCTCTCTCTCTCTCTCTCTCTCTCTCTCTCTCTCTCTCTCGTATGTAATTCCATAAACAGTGCTGTCTCACCATATTCTCTCCACCCTGAGTCATTTCCCGGATCCTCTTTTATTCTGGATCACAGGACCCGACATGTCATTGAGATTCCCTTGCGCTGCAGCCACGCATGCTCGCGAGAGCTTAACCCCAGAACCAAAACACAGTCTTTTGGGACAAAAAAACCCCACATCGGGTTCTGTTTATAAGGCCTGGCAGTTTTCTTTTTATTAACCTTCTTAATACAGCCTACTGTATATAAACAACCCCATTATGTGGCATGTGCTACAAGATTTTATATATTATTAATAGTTTTTTATTTTATTTTAAGTTTTTAGTCTGTTGTACTGTAGATTTTGTGATAATTGTGTGGTCTATGGTCTACATCATTTTTATTAGATTATATGAATCTAAATTTTGTCAGTTTGTTGCAGTTGTTTGATTGTTTCAAACTAATTGTTTGATTTCATTAATCTCGTTCTTTGTGTTGGGATCCTTTGAGGGCACCAATATAGCTGCTGGTATAGATGTATGGTTTGGCCTGGGTGTTGTGTGGCTGCTTGCACTGAAACATACTGTATATGCACTTTTTTTTTTTTTAAAGGCAATTGCCTTCAGAATTAGCAAAGATTTATTGCCTTGTGTTTGCATTTTTTTGTTATTAGTAGTTAGTAATCAGTGAAATTTAAAAATAACTAGAGATTTACTAAAGATTTACGCTTTTGGAAATGCTGTCGTCTGTTACTGTCAGTAAGGAATGTCTGTGACATGACTGTGATGGAACTACCTGTGAAAACACCACTTGGCAAACAGAATTTCTGTTTTAAATATATACTGTAGATTTAGCAGAAAAATGTTTTGCACCACAAATGTCTCATTATTAGAGATATCTTTCGAGAAATACAAAAACTCTTTCCAGTTAATTTCTATCTTATAATTAACCTTTGACTATTGGATTACAATATTATAATTATAGACCATTACAGATATACAGTGCTGTACAACAGTCTTAGGCACCCTTTGTATTTAGTACAAATTTTTATACATGTTTATTATATGACTTTTCAAGAGGGTACCCATGTGGAGACCTAAAGCCTGCATGCTGCCATTACCTGACGCTCCTGTTGCTGCTCCAAGGTTTGGCAGCTCTTAATTCCATCATTAAGTAACTTGACCAAACATGGTGAGAACACGGCTCCTGTTACATTCGATAGGGGACTGTGAAAACTCTCAGTATGACATAAAAGTTGATGATGACGCTGTCTACATTTATTGTGAAAAAATGAACTAGAGAGAAAAAATATATATTTCTGCATTTTGACCTCTGAAAAAAAAAGATGCTGGGTTGAAGGTTACTTTCAAATAATATACTGTACTCTACTGTACCTCAGTCCTGGCCTGTGGGGTTATAAGGCCCTAATGTGTGTCATTTCAGCGTCTCCAAGTAAGAATTTTTTTTTTGTTGCTTAAATTAAATGCTAAAAGGAATCTCAGACATAAACACATTTGTTTTTCTTAACCTATTTATGTTTAATGTTTAATTCTATAATGAATTGTCATATTAAAATATCACACACCGACTGTATACACACAACCATAAGTATGAGCAGACTGTAACAATAAAATTGTGACTGCAACAATAAGTAACAGATTCTGCTCTGTTAAGCCATGGGCTTTCTGTCTCTGAATCTGATTTATATTTATGTAGAAATTTTTATTTTCATTTACACGGTGGACTATAGTTCCTGACCTGCTCGCTGTACAGTTAGCATCCCGGTAATGTAGCAACACCCAATAACACCGAGCACTCACTCTCATGTGCAAGACGTTCATTTAGCAACTGTATATACCGCTGTATATACCTTACACAGATATTAACTACACATTTACCCTATATGCTTGAACAGTGTAAAATGTCGTATCTCGTCGGCAACGAGACAGATGACATTGTGAGAGGCAATACACAAATCAATTAAATCCATATTACCATAAAGATAAAAAAAAAAATTGGAACTTTCAGACTCATAACTTGTAAGACATGGGAAATTCAACTGCAAATGGACTTTTTCATTTGAAATTTGGCGGTCAGTGTTCGTTCACGAAGGCGAAAAAGCAAACGGTAATGCAAAGTTTGAAATTGCATTTGAATTATGTCACACTTTATGCGTCCACATATGGGAAACGCAATTGCAAATGCAAAAAATGTCCGGGATTTCCCTCCATAGATGAGTGAGTGAGTGAGTAGATCTTAAAGGTCTTTGATCATCACCCAGACCAGTAGGTGGTGGTAAAAGATCTCAGTGTGAGACAAAAGAGAAGAAGAGTTGGAGTTGTTTTGCTGTTTGGACTGCTTAGTTACCCAGCCGGGTTAAAACCATCTCTACGTGTAGCTGTTTCTACCTGCAGTTTCACAGAGAATCTCATCGAGTTAAAATAATAACAGTGTTTGGAGAGGATAAACTCACAGATCCTGAGGTAAGTTATAGTCCAAACAATTACTGACTGGATCCTAAATGGATCTTTGGTTCATATGTAATAGTATCTGTAGTGATCATAAATTGGAGATTAATTTGTTTTACCTTGGTAATTAGTTAGGTATTTTACTACAAACAATTTTCCCAAAAATAGCTTCCAAATGATACATAGATTGTTAATTTTCTTTTCTAAAATAGCTGTGTTTTGAGCTGTGTGCCTTTCATCAGTGTTTCATATACTGTACACTGTGACTGTTTGAGTGCATCAGCCACCATCTTAAAAGCTTTTACATATTATTTTATAGATGAAATATTTGCAATTTCATTTAAAACATAAAACTCATGAAGGTGATGTAGTCTGTTATGAGCAGGATGACTTACATCTGACAAGTTCTTTTACAGTTACAGTAAATGGTTGGACTGAGCATTGCAAGGAACATAACATTGTGTATACTGTTTAAAAGAGTATGTTAAAGTATGCCAATTGTTATTTTAATTATTTGATCTATTGGGGCCATGACACCACAGAAAGGAGGAAATCTGACTCTTCAGCCACAGGTGTGTCACTAAGGTGTAATTAGTAACCAGCAGACTTCTTCAGTAACAGAAACTGCCATTAAACATATCAATGAAGAAAAAAAATAAGGAAAAGCTCTGAAAAGCAAAAATGTATGTTATCATATAGAAAATAAAGTGAGTTACATATTAAACAGTACATATTAAATTGTTCATCCTGTATTGGACATTGTTGTTTATTTTTATGATACTAAATTGTATTTCCTTTCCTTAACCAAAGATAAAGAAGAAAATACATTATTCTTTGTACTATGACTAGTCAAGAAGAAATGCAGACAGACCTTCAACACTGCTTAGAGTGTGGAAAGAGTTTTAGTCAAAGGAAGGATCTCGCAGCGCACCAGCTCATCCACAGACAAGACAAACCACATCTGTGCTCAAAATGTGGAAAAAGTTTCACTTATAAATATTTTCTCCAGCGACACCAGCGTGTTCACACAGGAGAGAAGCCGTATCAGTGCTCACAGTGTGGAAAAGGATTTCCTCGCCAGGATAATCTTCAGTTCCACCAGCGCCTCCACACAGGAGAGAAGCCGTATCGGTGCCCACAGTGTGGGAAAGAATTTTCTCACCAGGTTAATCTACAACAACATCAGCGTGTTCATACAGGAGAGAAGCCTTATCAGTGTTCACAGTGTGGAAAGAGTTTCACTCATCAGGGTAATTTATATCAACACCTCAGAATTCATGCAGATAAGAAACCATTTATCTGCTCACAGTGTGGGAAAGGATTTACTCACCAGTTTAATCTCCAACGTCACCAGCGCATCCATACAGGAGAGAAGCCTTATCAGTGCTCACAGTGTGGAAAGAGTTTTGCAAACATGAGTCATTTAAAAGCACACCAACAAATTCATACTGGAGAGATGCCATATCACTGCTCACAGTGTGGAAGGGATTTTAAGCTAAAGCGTTCACTCCAACAACACCAGCGCATTCACACTGGAGAGAAGCCCTATTACTGCTCCGAGTGTGGCAAGAGTTTTTATAATGTTAGTCAATTCCAAACACATCTGCACATCCATACTGGAGAGAAGCCTCATAGCTGCTTACACTGTGGAAAGTGTTTTAATGACAAAAGTACTCTCAGGGTACATCAGCGCATTCACACAGGAGAAAAGCCGTATCACTGCTCAGAGTGTGGGAAGAGTTTTACTGATCCATCAGCATTTAAGTCTCACCAGCGGATTCACACTGGAGAAAAGCCTTATAGCTGCTCAGAGTGTGGGAAGAGCTTCACTCAGATAAGTGCTCTCAAGGTACATCAGCGCATTCACACTGGAGAAAGACCTTATAGCTGCTCAGAATGTGGAAAGAGTTTTATTCGTAAAAGTGATTTCCAAGCACATCAGCGTATTCACACTGGACAAAAGCCGTATCCCTGCTCAGAGTGTGGAAAATGTTTTACTCATTCAAGTAGTCTCAAAAGACACCAGGCTGTTCACATGAAGAGAAGCAGACAGAAGAGACCCTGTGAATCCCCTTCATATCTTTAATCTTCTTAATTTGTCATGAAATAATTAAAAAACAGGCAATCACTCTTCTTATAGTCAGCTGTCCAGTTGAGTACTTTTGAGTCTGCAAAAACTTTGTCAATCTCGGGGTAATTACTTAACTGTTAATGTGATATTTAAATAGGTCTTGAAGTTGAAAGGCTTCAGTCACATCTTAGTTGGATTTAAATCCACTGTGGCAGTGTAGAGGCACAACAATGAAATTTGTTACTGTCCAAAAACTTATGAATGTGTATACTTGGCAGTAATCATCACTGGATATCATGAACAGTTGTGTTCAAAATAATAGCAGTCCAACATCAGTAACCAGATCAATAATTGTTTTTGGGAGAAATTATATTTCT
>JAOVVA010041259.1:0-14934 GCA_028565275.1 Leiocassis micropogon
CCCAGCTAGGACTTTTTAGGCTAAGATAGGAGCTCTCTGAGAGAATTCTAAGAAGCTTTGTGAATACGGGCCCAGATATCTAAGGTTCAGTCAAAGCAAGGTAAGTAAAAAGTAAAGTAGTGACACAGTATACAGTATGTAGTATGAGATTTTCTCATAAGATTTTTTAATAGATTTTTTTTACTTCTAAAGGATCACAGAAATGTTAAGTTTAAACGTCTCTTGTTAAGTATCACCTTTACCAATCAATATTGTTTAAATGAATACTGGGTATCTGTCTGAAATATTAGGGGCGTTCAAGTCAAACCGGGACTAATGAAATGATGAAATCTCTGGTTAATGAAGGCGTAAAACTGATTGTCATTTTTAGAAGACTTCAAGCACAATACTTTGATGAGGTTCTTAGCTGCAATAAAACATATGAATTGTGTAAACATTTAAAAGAAGGCCGTACGTCTGTGAATGACGAGCCAGGCTAAGGTGACTCGGAGCCGACTGCAGTCTCTCACTTGAACATTTAGCGAGTGGAACTCTCTCAGGGAAGAACAGCCTGATTTGATCAATGTAGGCATCCTGTTTTTGCAGGACAATGCGTGACCTCATATGGCACCACTTGCACATTATAGGAACTCGGCTGGGAGTTAGCGCCACATCCCCCCTAACCTCGCTACAGGACATGTTTGGAGACCAGAGTTTTAGACGTGAAGTAGTCAGTGTGGAGAAAACTTTCTATTGATGGTATCCAAGCACTAGTGAAACACTGGGATAAAGATTAGTGTAGCACGGGATCATAAAAAGGCATACAAGGAGTTTTTACTCTCATAACTGTGTTCTTTTATTCTACACAATCAAAAGTCCCGGTTTGACGTGAACGCCCATCATAGAATAAAATTATCTGAACATTTCATGGACTATATTTACTTCTTCACAGTAATGCATTGGTATATAAATGTTAATATGTGACTATTGTAATTCACAGAAATACAGCACTTTAAAGCACACACACACACACACACACACACACACACACACACATACACACATACCCCAGTATGACATTTGTCTCTGTTGGCAATGCTGTGTACTCTCTGATGTCCCACTCAGTCTTTCTAAGGATGTGATTCTGTCTGTTAACAAGCTGACAGGCCCTGAGGGGAGCCTCGAGAGAGGTGGAGCTGGGTGTGGTGTCGAATTTTTCGACAAACTGTTTCCTGTAAGCTAGCGTAGACACAACAGACACACTTGGTTTTATTTCTTTATGTTTTAAAATTGCAGGATCTCTCTCTATATAAAAAAACTGATGATGCACAAATGATGCAAACTTTTCACTTTTCTTCAGTGATAAATACTGTACATTGATGGGTGGATGAACCTTATATGGAATGGAGCTGAAAGGGCTGGATGGGGGAAGGAGTTGATTATTGGCATCCTCACACGTCTACAGGACGAAAATTAAGAAACAAAAACACATTGTTATTATTGAGTACTCACATAAACAAACACATACCGTACCAAGTGATTTCATTAGGATGATTGTTCAGCACAAGGTCTGAAACCTTTTTTAAAGAAAATGTACTCTGTCTGTGTGTTCATAAAATGTTCATTTTATAAAATACACTTTGCATTTAAATTAGAAGCAAATGAGGTTGAGGTGAGAAATGATTGTACTGTATAATAAACTTTATAACATTATAACAATATGTGTGTGTTACCTGTGGGCTCTGCACTAACAGTTCCACTTTGTCCCCTGCCTGACGAATTGCCTCCACTGCTTCCTCATGAGTGAAATCACTCACATCCACGCCTCCAACCTAACGCACAAGTATCAAACCTCACACTTATTACTGACAAACTGATACCTCCAGTCCAAGCCTCTAGTCCAGATTGTCAAGATCAATTCAAATTATTTACTGTGCATCAGTAACTAGAACCGATGATGATACAGTAGGACCAGAGATGTGCAATAAGTGCCTGAATATTTCCAGTGTTTCATAAGACCATCAGAGGGTGCCAGTGTACAGTACCTGATACACTTCTGTACACACCTGTAATATTCGATCTCCAGGTGTCAGTGTGTTGTCTCTGGCTGCTGGACTGTGCTCGGAGATGTGTTTTATAAAGACGCCCCGCCTCATTTCTCCATTTCTGATGCGATGGCCCATGCCCCGTCCCCCAATCACACTGATGCCGAAACTTTCTCCATTGTTTCTGATTAGTGTCACCCTGAGAACACACCAAACATCTATTATAACGTTTCTGGAATGACAAGAATTGCAAGAAACACACTGCCTAGCCAAAGAAAAAGCCATAATTTTCTGATATTTCATAAATTCTGCATTTTTTCGTTTGGCTGCAGCTTTTCTCGTTTTGACAAGCTTTTGCAACACCACAATGTTTATTTCCTTCCAAAGTTGCATTGCTTTTTCGCCAAGACCTTCTACTGAAGATGGGAACGTTGAATTGCTCACATCCCTTTGTGTCACAGACTTTCCATATGGTTAAAATGTCGTTTCAATGTGTGTGAAGATGATTCCTCATGCTCCCAGAGCCACTCTTTCACAATTTGTGTCCTGCAATATGCCCTGTGCCATCAGGGGAGAAAAACTACATAGATATAATAATCTGGTCATTCTCCGCATTCAGATCATCAGCTGACTTCATTTTATTGCCACATAATGTTGCTGATCCTAGACCTGACCAAATGAAGCAATCCCAGATTATAACCCTGCCTCCAGAGGCTTGTACTGTGACCGCCAGGCCTTGCTTCATGTGCGTCCCTTCTTACTCTGTCACAGGGTCAATCTGGATTCGTTAGACCACATGACCTTTTTCCAAGATTAACCTTTATGATCTCTAGCAAACTAAAACTTGTCTCACACTAACAAGTGGTTTTATTATGGACACACAACTGTTTAGTCCCAATCCTGAGAGTTCTTATCATGGAGATGCTCTTACTTTCACTATTAAACATTTCAACTGGCCATTTTTTTATGATGCAAGATTTTTTACCAAGCGTTTAAGTGATCTCTGATCACGCTTATACATTTGTAATTTGTTTCTGACCTGTCCTTCCAGGTTTTAATAATGTGTTGGACAGTTCTTAACCCAGTTTCAGTAATTTCGTCTCCTTAGTTGTTTTCTTTGCTTGATCCAATCTGACCCTTCTGAACCCAAATATTTCCCATGACCACAGAAGACAGATTCTGAGGTGATTCTTTAAGAAATGAGAAGCTTCTCACTGCATAAATTAGAGTTAAAAGATCTGTTGCAAGCTGAAAAACAGTATTGCTCACTGCATTGATCATCCACTTATTTAATTCCAAGTTTTTACTTGGCCAGTCAGTGTATAATGAGTAATATGTACTTATTGTACCTCCTGGGATGACTCCATGATCCCTGATCACTTCTTTGCCTCTTGTCCTCTGTCTCTTCTTTTCTCCATCCTTTTGCCTGCAGTGAAAGTACTCTATCTCTTGCTTCTCCTTCCTGTTCGCCTTTCCCCTCTGCATCATGTCCACATATAGGCCATACTGTATTTTCTGCTTGTTCCTTCTCTCCTTCTTTACAGGATTTTTCAGTAACTCTTTCTCCTTCTATTTTAGTTTGTTCAGGAATACATCCCCTATAAATAGAGTTATCATCAATATTTCAAAATGAATACATATGTAAAATATTAGCCGAAAAATATTCAGCTTGTTGTAAAAACAAGTCCCGTTTTAGAAGCTTACCACTGTGTGTCAAGAGGTTTATGTCCCCAAAAGAATTGAGCAGTGGTGCCTCGGCCCATTTTTAATTCCTGTCTTGACTGGGCGACGGTGGTTTGGTCCGGTTTTGGCTCCTGTTCTGATTGGAGGACATTCGCTGGGCTTGCTTTGACATCTTGTTTGGATTGGATGGCATGGTGCGTGTCAAAGCATGCAGCAGGTACATATGCCACACTGCCAGTAAAGGAAGATAAAATAATTCATGTAAGCATAAAAGCAAGGAAACTGGCTGTAAAATATAAGATATGACAGACGTGGTTGCTGCCAGCTACCAATCTTATCTTTTTGAGCTGCTTTCCATGCTGTATAAAATACTCACAGGAAAGCACAGTCTGCTCTCTTCTGCTTATACAAGCTCACAGATTCATTCATACAGAACATTCATTCATATTCTGTACTGCTTATCCTGTATAGGGTCCTATTCCGGGGAACAAGGAACGGACACCCTGGACAAGGTGTCCTTCCATCGCAGGGTACACATGCACACTACAGGCAATGTGGGAATGCCAATTAGAGTAATCTGAATGTCTTTGCATTGTGAAAAAAAAACCTGAAATACTCAGAGGAAACCCATCAAGCACAGGGTAAAACATGCAAACTTGACACCATAGACCTGAGGTGGGAATCCCTTGACCTTGGAGGTGCGAGGCCACAGTGCTAACCACTACGCTGCTGTGCCGCCCTGAGCTTGCAAATAATCAGACCTAATTTTGCTTGTTTGGACCCCTGGCTGAAGATGGCTGTGGCATTATTGGAACCTCACAACCTCCAGACAACAGGGTGAACACTTTTCTTTTGCACCACTCAGAAGCTGTGTTTCACACATTTTAGTGTTTTCCAACACCTGATCCAAATTTATGAAATGTGTTTGTTAGAGCAATGAAAAACTGAGAGCAAAAGATCATGATCAGGATTGGGAACCTGTCCATTGGATGAGATGAACTAGAGCATAGGTGTACAGCATTAACGTGGGAGATCAGCTGGGGGTTTACACTTGGCTATATTTAATGACAAACTTTGACACTGAACTGCCACTGAATCAAATGCAGTGACATAAATTATATAGTGTTTTGTGGAAAGGCAGCAGATGAAGGTGAAGTGGGAAACCACATTATACTGGGGATAATGTTTAGGTTCTCCTTGTGCCACCTGGGCAAATTTCACTCCTCGGGTTACGTCTCTACAAGACCTCTGGGGTGTGCTGTGGTGTTTGGCATTTGCGACATTAACAACGGATCCTTTGGGGCTGTGAGTTGCAGGATCTGGGGAATTTGAAGTCCAGGTCAACAACCTTGAACTCTTCACCTGCTACGCCCCATGTACAGCAGGCTGTGATGCGGTGGCGGTTGTGATACCTTTCCATCATAGCCAGAATTGACTGTTTTGTGCTGCACTGGCTTTTCTGTGGGATCAGACCAGACGGGCTAGCCTCTCATGCATAAATGAATCTTGGGTGACCATGACCCTGTCTATACCGCTTTATCCTGTTTCAGGATCGTGGGGGGTGTAGAGCCCATCCCAGGAGACTTAGGGCACAAGGCAGGGTACACCCTGGACAGCACAGCGGGGTGGATCCAAGGATCCATTGCAGGGCACACACACACATACACTATCACACACTACAGAAAATTTGAGAACGTCAATTAACCTAATCTGCGGGTCTTTGGACTGTGGGAGGAAACCGGAGTACCCGGAGGAAACCCACCAGCCACGGGAACAACATGCAAACTTCATGCACACAGCCTGGCCGGGAATCAAACCCGAACCCGGACCCTGCAGTTGCAAGGTGACAGTGCTAACCCACAGTGGTGTTAGTGTTGTTCTAAACAACAACGACATTTACAGAACTTGTGTTAGGTAAACTCTAAAGCTTTTTAACAACCGTTCCTACCAGGCAACAAAAAGATTGTTTCAGCCATTGTAGATGTACAGTAAGAGCTAAAGACATATTTCTCTGTCTTTTTGGCTATTTATTTGTTTATCATTACCTCTGTAATGACTATGAATAAACACAGCATGCATGAATTTCCAGCAGCTTTCGCACATGGCAGTATGAGCACATTTCTGGGGTGCGAATTGTTGTCATTAAGCTGTAATAGCCAATTTAACCCAAATTGTAGATCATGTTTGTTTGGACTTCCTTCTCTTTTTTCCGGCTAATGTGCTCCCAGTCAAGAAAGTTTTTAGATGAATTAATACAAACCACTCAAAACAGAAATGTCCCACTGTTTAAAATGTCAGTAATTTTGTGATTACTAAGAGTATTTAAACATTCTCTGGAACTTCTCAGGGAAAGCATAACAGTGCGTGCAAACACCGGCTTGTTTTATGTTTCATTCTACAAATTATAGGTTTATTCACGGAAATGAAATTGAGTATATTAACTCAAAATATTAATCTTTCTTTCAACCAGGTGTACTACAAATCTGAAGTAATTGCTACAAGGACTTTTTCTAAGATCGTGGTCTGTGTGCATGTGTGCATACCTGAGCTCAGGTCCCATAAGTGAATGTCTGCGTAGCATTGCTCGAGCCTGTGCGTTGGTGAGGTTAATGGTAGGTTCTCCATTGAGGGCTAGGATTACGTCTCCCACTTTCAGTTTGCCATCTTTACTTACAGCGCCTCCGCTAAGTACAGAACGAATGGATATTCCTGAGCCATCTTTTAGAGCACTCACTGTCATACCTACACACACAAACACACACACACACAAAACCTTATATAAATATAACATGTGGAATACTTACAAGTTCAAATATTATGGCACAATTTTCTCGGAACGGATATGTTGTAATGTTTATGTAAAGGTCCTTCTCTGCACATGTTTATACTGTATATTGTAGGACTTGTATATAAGTTATCACTTATCACCACATCCCTGTACAGTCCTGACCTCGCTTAAAGCCATTTCCACATGTTTGGGCCATTAAAGGGGTTCCTGGGAGGCCAGGGTTTCAGCCATGAAGCCGGCAGTCCGATAATGGCTTTGACGTACAGAGAAAATTTGTACCTTGATGGTATCCAAGCACTAGTGAAACACTGTGTAGCATGGGATTATATAGAGATATAAAGGGAATTTTTACTCTCATTACTATCAATGCTCCTCATAGGTTTGTAGGGCATTTTATTTGCTTGTGTGTTTAAATTAAATAAAATGCTATGTACTGTTACATGTCTTTACCTCACATGCACTCTCTTACAACAATCCAACCCATTTTATGACATAAAATAGGATTATAGTTTCTAGATGAAGGGGTACAAGTATACAATATCATTACTTATTTATACAAAATGATAATATGAAATATGACACATCTGAGCATCTGGTCTTACTCCTGACATGGACATCATGTGTCCATATCATGTTCTCTTGTCATACTCTGTCCTAATTATGGTTTTGGTCTCGGCTTGGTGTCGCCTAGGGTGGTCTTGAATTCAACACTGATTTTAACAATGAAGAAAGGGACCAACATTTTTTGTCATTTTTAGGCATTCAGATGGGGAACATGTCCTTTTTTTGTCCTTTTTCTATTTTGAATTGGACAGGGTTTAAACAAAGCAATTAGATTTTTCCCCTAATGTGACATCATATAAGGTCATATGACTCCAGCTTGCTGCTCAGCTCTGTTGTTTTCTGGAGGGGCGTGGCTAAGGAGTAGCTGAGACAGTAAACAATGCATTTGGAGGAGACGTTTAATAAAGAGAGTTTAAGGTATGAAAAAATGCATTATTTGAGGGACTTTTCGGCTGGAACATTATAACACGCACACACACTTTGGAGTAACTATTGATAAAGTAGAGTCAATAAATACAACTTATAAATAGAACTGACATTGGGTTTAATGTTGTAGTTTGTACAGTATATAATACTATGCATCTGTACAGATCATCATATATTATTGTAAAAAAGATACAGTCTTACTCATTAATGTAGTAAAATCTCTCTCTCTCTCTCTCTCTCACACACACACACACACACACACACACACACACACATGCACCTATAACCAGTAGCTGTAATTTCTTCATAGATGCCAGGTTTTCTACATGTTCTCTTCTATCCAAGACATGCTTGTAAGATAGTTCTGGTATTGGCAATCGTGGCTCAAATGGTTAAGGCTGTGGGTTACTGATTAGGGTTCGAGCCTTAGCACTGCCAAGTTGTGACCCTTGAGCAAGGCCCTTAACCCTACCTGCTCCAGGGGTCGCTGTATCCTGGCTAATCCTGTGCTCTGAACCCAGCTTCATAACTGGCATATGTGAAGAAATCATTTTACTGTGCTGTAAGGTACATGTGACAAGTTATTGAATCTTAATATAGTTCATGTTTTTTTTGGGGGGGATTACTTGCTCACACCAGAGCTGCTCCATGTCTAGAAATTCTACAGCACCAAAGTCCATTAAAGGCAGATTCTGTTTATTTTCATAAGATGATTAATAAGTGTTTTAAGTGTATAAAACTTCACATGAAAAATAATTTGTCATACTTTTAGGCCACTTGAGAGCGGGATGTCAGCCAGCAGGCAAAGCTGTTGTGGACTTTTAGCTACGTGGATATATCACCAAAACACCACAAGAAATTCACTTTATTAGCTGAAAAGTCACCACTGATTTCATGTCATCCTTATGGAATGTCTTTCTGTTTATTTAATATATACACTTTTTAAGTATAGTATTTTACTTAATTTTTAATATTTTTTAAATACATTTACAACTGAGGTGTTTTGTTTTGTAATCATGGAAAACTTTAATAATAAGTATTTTAGTTATTGTGAAAAAATATATAATCAGATAATTTTCATACATACAGTAAAGTAAAACAATAATTAAATTACGTTATCACATTACAGTCAGAAACATAAAGAAAAAGAAGACCCACTGAATCTATTAAAATCTTAGAATTTATGAAAAACAAACAAACAATCAAGATGAAAAAGCAATATATAAGAAATAATAATGTTTGCTCCAGTATAATATAATAAATAAATATGACTCATTTAAAAAAAATAATCTAATTTAAGAATAAGAAAAGTCTATAGATTTTTGTGATGATTCTGTAAATTAAAATAATGTGTGCCAAGATTTATGGATTAAACAAAATTCTTAGCTGTCTCCTTTAATTTCAATCCCCATTAATATTTACTTGCATAAAAGTAATTTAATGGAATACTGAAAAAAACAAAAAAAACAAAGCAAAAATAAACAAACAAAAAAAACTCTTTACAGGTCTAACATTTGGAAAGTCTAGTTTGATTCTTTCTCATTTTTAAAGATTATTATGCAACATCTATTGTCTTGTATAGAGGTAGAACTAAATATACATTTTAGTTACTTATTGTGAAATAATACTTAAACTTTGATGAGAGAAAGTCCTTAGAATTCAGTCTGAGGAGTTACTTGAAATTATGATTCTTCATAATTTAAAAATATTTCTCTCCAAGCACTTGGGTATAAAAGAACATGAAGACAAATTTCTAATTAGAAACTGATTTGTAGATAGCATTAAGCTGTTTGGTATTATATGTAATTTCCAAAGGCCTTTAGGCAATACGTTGAATTATTTTTTTTAAATGAAGTGGCTTAACCCTGTAACCTTAATGAATAAGCACTTGTTTTAGTAAACACATTCTTAAAGATTGTGAAATTGGTTACACTGAAAAGCCATAACATTAACGCCACATGACATTAGGGTATTAACATTGATTATTGATTATATGCCAGTAAAGTGTTGACATGCCTGCAGATACCAGTCCAGACCACCCAGTCCGATCTGACAGAAAAGCCAATGCAGCACAAGTTGCTTAAATAAATTCTTTGATCAAAAAGCACCAGTGCAATGTGCAAAAGAGCCCATGTATCTGACCTGGCATCCAAGCTCCCCAGATCACAATCTCATCGAGCACCCATGGGAAGCACTGGACAAACAAGTCCAAGTCTCCACCCTGCAACCCACAGCGCCCAAATGATCTCCCCTAAGATTCTGGTGCAAGACACCACAGGACTCCTCTAAAGGCCCTGTAGGGCTAGGCTCTAAGGGGCCAGCACCTCCTCGGTGAAGAGGAACCCAAAAGCTAGATGGTTACAATGTTTTTAATGTTATGGCTGATCGATGTAGATTTTCTTTAAATAGAATAACCTAGATAATTCTTCCATTATGCAGCAAACAATGTTTATTTAAAAGCCTCATAATAATGCATTTCAGTATTTACAGTATTTGTGAGCAGACCTTTTATATACTGTAGTTCACCCCACACAATGACCAGTTCAAACATACCCAGGCTGGTGTCGCCCCTGAACACAGTGATGGTCTTCTCAAGGCCTGTAGATTGATGAGCTCTGACTTTACAAATTGCCTCCATGCTGCTGCTCTGCAGTTATTCTGCAAAATAAATCACAGCACAAGTCTTTTCAGCCAAGCAAAAAGTGATGCGGCACAAAACCAAGAAGTATGAATAAATCAAGAGGCTGATAAATTATTATTATTTTTATTAAACAATAAAATGAGGCATGCTTCATTTCTATTTAATTTCTCATGTTTTATTGTTTCAACAACAACAACAAAATCATCAAGTCATAATGTTCTGAGAGAGGTACTTTCATCTGTGAAAGACTGTACTGTAGGTTAATTTTGGTTAGATAGCAGTATTGTGCTTCTAGAAATTCAACAGTACCAAAGTCTATCAATGGCACCTTCTCTTACAAGATGATTGATACATGTTTAAAAGGATTTACATGACTATGAATATGTTTATTATTTATTATACATTTTTTACATTGACTATAAGAAAGAAAAGCTGCTATTATCATTTAGCTATGCAAGTCTCTCAAATAAAAAAACATAAGAAAATTATAATACTGTCTGTAAATTTTCTGTAGAATTTATTTTAATTAACTTTTACAAAAGACCAATACATCATTTTTTCAATATAATCTCCTCGCTTTTCAGTACACTTTGCCCATCTGTCAACAAGCTTTTGTATTCCCTCTTTTTTTAAAAATGTTTTATGCTGAGCTGCAAACCACAAATGCACCGCTGTCTTCACTTCTTCATCAGAAGTGATTCTTCGTCCTTGTAGGGCCTTATGTTAAACGTTTCGTTGCCAAGAAGCTACACACTCCGCACAGCCACTGTACTCCAAAAATATGTGATGGAAATAAATATGTTGTAGTTATGCTACATTTATTTCAGAACTTGGTTCATTATTTGAGTTGAATTTGTAATGAACGAATACAGCATTGATAAAAAAATTTCATGTTAGTGTGTAACTTTGTAGTCATTAAGGGTGAGTCACAAATGATCCACACTCTGGCTGTAGAATTTATTTGAATTAACTTTAAGAAAAGAAAAATATAACATTTCGACATAATCTCCTTGCTTTTCAATACACTTTGTCCATCTGAGAACAAGCTTCCATATTCCCTCATTAAAAAATGTGAATAAACTGAGCTTCAAGACATTAGCAGTAAATCTTCATCCTCGTGGGGCTGCTTTCAGGGGACCAAACAGGTGAAAGTCTGATGGAGTGAGATCAGGACTATAGGGAGGATGCTTTATCAAAACAAAGGTTTTGCAGAGTGTCGACAGTGTGGGCAGAAGTGTGCGAGTGGGCATTGTCATACAAGGTCACCATGTCCTTGGATAGCAGTCCTCTACATTTAATCCAAAGTTTGAGCTCTACAGTAAACATCTCAATGTTACAGTATGAGCACTGTTGATTGTTGAACATTTTTCCTGATAATGTTCCAATACTGGTCTTTGAGAATCCCAGAGAACTATAAGCATTGATCAATTTTTCAGCTGATGGTTGACTTTTTAACTTTTTTCTTGGTTGGTGATTGAGCACACATCGGGTTTCCGTTCCATACTCTGCTGTTTACTCTCAGGCCGCCAGTCACGAATCCATGTCTCGTCACCAATAATAATTCTCTTTAAGAAACCCTTACCTCCCTTAGAGTATTGGTCCAAATTGGTCCAGATATCCAAATATTTCCATTTATGCTCTTCTGTAGGTTGTTTCAGCACCACGTACACCATCAGACCACAAAAAAACAAACAAAAAAACCCAGAATCACAGATCTTCTTTTGTGCAAATCACAACTGGGGCATCCATTATTTTCTCGCACAGCAGTTAGAAATGAACAGATGCAACACGTACACACCTGCACAGTAGTGACTGGGGAGACAGTTGCCTTGAACCGTAAGCGCTGATAAGACGTGCGGCCAACAGAAGTTTTAATATAACCAGAGTGCGGGTAAATTTTGACTCACCCTTATATGTTTGTTTAGATGCTTTACTACACATAAAACGAGGAGCTAATCAGTGCCTCTTTCCCAGCCAGAGACCCAGTTGTTGAAAATCTGAAGTAAACACAGGTGGCAGAGAGTTGTTTGTTCTCACAGAGCTTAGCGATTAGGAAAGGAAGCAAAATTACGCTCTCAGAAACTCATCACGTCACCTAATGTTACCTCCACATGGGTCAGACATGCAAAAATTTCAACAAGAGAGAAACGATTAGATCAAGTGTTACATGGATGATATTACCTATGGAATTGATTATTTATTGATCATGTATATTATGGATTACCTACATTACCGAATCCATTCCGATCGGGTCAGGCTGTTTCAGTTGAGGTGTGTACTGTACATTAAGTATTTTATTCTGACTGGGCTATTCCTCCCGTTATTAATTGAAGATTACGGTCAATGTACTGTAAATGCATTTATTCTCAGTTTGTGGTTTAAAACAGACATCATATCTTTGTAAAGTCTGTGGCATGGGTATATTATTTATAGACTAATCACTAATAAATAAGCATGCTGTTTGGCACACGTTTTAGTTGGATACCACTCATACAGTATATAGAAAGCCCTCTAAATGTATTGGACTATCAAACCAATTCTTTTTGTTTCTTATATGCAATTGGGGTTTTAAGATCAAAGATGAATAAGAGTCAAAACATCAGAATTTCAGAATTTATTCCCTGATATTTACATCGGAATGAGTTGAGCAAAAGTACTGTAGTGTTGAAATTACACATAAACGTTTATAATTGCGATATCCGAATCGAGCTGGTACCCCGCAGACATCACCCAACTGTTGCCGCCGTCTTTTCCGTTGCGTTTCCAGGCTTGTTCTTGCCGATTGACTTGGCAAGTTTAAAACTTTTCCACTGTTCCCCATAATGAAGTCCTTCATTGTTGTGTTGAAAGTGTGTCTTCATCCATGATAAAGGATTCCTCCCAATTAGATTGGATGCATTTCTATGTAACTTGGCAGACAGAATGCTTTTGTAGACTTCTGAATTTATTTTTCTTACATTATCATAAGTTATATCATCGGTTAAAATTTGTGATCTTGTTCCAGAAACGGCCATGCAAGCTCAAGCCTTGACTCTACCTCCACTGAACTTGGCTGATGAGCTTGTATGTTTTGCATCATGAACAGATTCATTTTATCCTCAGCTTTGGCATTTCAATGACTTTGGTGGAGGTTCATCTATGTTTCAGAGCTTTTGTGGTTAAACATTGTAGTTCTGTGCAAAGTCCAATCTTGCTTTCCAGCTCCTACTGCTGATGAGTGGTTTTCATCTTATGGTATGGTGGCTTAGTTAATGCTCTTGAAGTCTTCTTCAAATGGAATATTCAAAATACCTTACATGAAGGCTGTGGTTTTGGAGGTATTTGTCACCGAAGATTTCAAACATCACTTATATTATAGCAAATGATTTTTCCACATTTCCTAGTTCACCCCTAGAGCAGATAAGGTTAAGGGCCTTGCTCAAGAGTGGTGCTGGGCTAAGTTGTAGCATAAGGTTAGTAGCATAAGGTTCCATGGTACTGTAATGTTCCTATCATTAACTGCTTTGGATTTTTTGGCCAACGTGTTTGATTTCCAGTTGTTGGTGTTACACCTTGATCATCCAATCTGTTGTCTCTGGGAATATTGTACTATATAATACTGTCTGGTATGGAAATAGCAGCTCCCAGGACAAAAAGGACTTGAGAAGAGTGATCAGATGTGCCTAACACATCACCAGGACTGTATTGCCTGATCTACAGAACATTTACATCAAGCGGTGCACATCCAGGGGACAGTCCATTACTAAAGACATTCACCACCCTAATCATAATCTGTTTCAGTGGCTGCCATCTGGTAAGAGACTCCGTAGCTTTTTCCACCAGGCTATAAAGGCAATAGATACTCAACCCCACAAATGACTGACAAATTCATCACATAGTGACTTTTACACTTAGGATGAAGTGACTATTGACACTTTATCTAATATAATTGCACTGGTTTCACTTTTTGTACAACAAAATTCTTTATAGTTTTATATTAATACCATATTGTATATAATTTATTACATTTTCTCCTTAGTGTATTTTTATTTTGTGCATACATACTCTTTTTTATTTAATTTTTTTAATTAATTTGCACTGTCTTCAGTTTGTTGCATTGCATTTCACTACTATTGTACAACTGTGTATGTGACAAATAAAATTCTTGAATCATGAATCTTGGTGCACCAGTGGATGCTTTTCCTTCCTTCCTTCCTTCCTTCCTTCCTTCCTTCCTTCCTTCCTTCCTATATCCACTGCTTGTGCAATGTTTCTGATTGATTTTCTCTCCTTTCTCAACTTCAAAAATGAACTGTTTAATCAAGCACTCAAAAAGAACACACCTTTCAGACACTGTGTTCCAATATTTTTGATCATGTAAAGATTGGTGGGCTCAAAACAAAAAGTGTCATGTTAGACACTTATATCTTAATATACATATTAGAAAATGAAATTCTCAATTTAAATCTATCACCTAATGAATTGTTTTGATGCCAAAGCCAGGTGTCTTCAGTGTATAGCAAAACAAAAGAATTGCCCTTACTGTTCCAATGCATGAATTGTGGAGGGAACAGTACATGCATATGGATGGGATGATGGGAACAACTGACTGATATATAGTGGAAGGTTTCATGTTTATTGGAGCAGGCACTTATAGCCTTAGCTCTCCCAGATTGGTGTTGACATGAGAACAAGAACAAGACCTCCTGCTGGGGAATTTAGCTCTGAATAAACCAATGACAACTGAAAAAGGAATAAAAACATTCGCTAAAACAGTTGCCTCTATATACAGAGGCTTTTAGTGTCAAATCTGTTCATCATAATATATA
>JAOVVA010041349.1:0-14931 GCA_028565275.1 Leiocassis micropogon
ACGACTCGTTTAGGCGAATGTGAGCCGACTCTTTTTTTAATAGACAAAAACTTCATTTATCGTGCACTGTCAGCGTCTAACTTTGCAGATAGTTTATGTTCACATACAGCTAGCTACATGACACACTGCATGAAAGATCATATTTGAAAACGCATAATAGGGGCACTTAAAAAAAAAAATTACCATATATGGTCAGCAGTGGGCGTGTCTGTATGAGTTCACAAACATCTGATATTAGCTATTTAAACTTTGTTACTCTACACTTTGTGTGTATTTAATGTTGTAAATAATAAATAATAAGAATGCACATGTTTAACACTTTTCAAACGTATTAATGCGTTTGTGTTTATCTTTATTTATTTCTCTTTAATGATAAGTGATAAGATGAGAGACGGTTTACTGTACAAATCAGATTTATTAGTGGCGCTTGCGAAGCAAAGCACTACTATTGTTATCTCACAGGCTTATTATTATAATTTTTTTCTTATTATTATTCTTCTTCCGTACAAAAGTTTGGCGTGTAACTAGTCCTGCACCCTTTGACGTAGACCCATGAATGAGGTGTCAAATCGTGCGGCTTATTCGGGAATGGGGTGCTTTGACTTTTCTAAGGGGTGGGCGGTTAATTGCCCCCGCCGAAAAGTCCCATAGACTTAACATTGCGACCAACATCAACTGTGGTATCATAGCTATGACTATGATGCCACGGCAAGCACCACTCACATTTTCTTCAGGAAATGTGCCTCTCTAGTTATTAATTATAACGTGACTTCATTACGACGTGTGTATTGATTTTATCCAGCGAGGTGGTTGGTTGCAAGGGTAACGAGTTTAAACCGGAAACAAACAAAAGAATGAAACAATAAAAAGTCATGATGTGATCACGTGACCAGTCCCGTGACAGCAGTGTGACAGGTTAGTGGATCCATCAGATTCTAATCTAAAACGGACTATTATTGTGTATTCTGTGAAAGAAACGCGTTTAAGATTTAAGCAGCAAAAACAAATAAAGAGTTTTATAATCTACAGCTGAGGAACAAACAGGAAACTAAAGAGTTTAAAGAGTCTGATAGCTTTTAAACTGATCATAAATGAAATCATGGCTAGAAGTTAACAGTTACATTAGCATGTGATAATAGTGTGAAATAAACGTTAAGGTTTTTTTTTTTTTTTTTTACTCTTTTTCATCAGTGTAAAACTGCACAAATCTACAGAGAAATTAAGGAAGGTTAATCAGCGCATGCGCAGTGAGGAGATGCGCGCCAGTCGGAGACTTACGGTAGCAGTGACGAACAGCGTAACGCAGAATAAAACTCCAGCTCTGATCGGAAACATGTTTCACACACACACACATACACTGAAAAACTCTGGAACTACATACACACACACACACACACACACACACACACAAAGAGAAACACTCATCCAACCTCCGTGGCAGGAACGAAACATTAACCACGTGACGTCCTGCTCTACAGATCACGTGACCAGCAGCTGCACTCCGCGCCCACAGCTGCACTCCGCTCCGACCGCCAGGTGGCGAGATGTACACTTCTCTACTCCTCCTTCTTCTTCGCTCTTTTCTCCTTCACGCTGAGCGTAAACACACGGAGGTGTGCACGTGCGCGAGTACGGTTCGGTTCCGTTCGGATACAAAACGCGCACGAGGAGCGAGCCGCCATGTCGGGCAACCAGGACCAGAAGCAGAACCAGAGCAAGAGCTCGGGGAGAACCGGAGCCACCATCCCGCTGGGGAAACCCAAATCCGGCCGGGTGTGGAAGGACCGCAACAAACAGAGGTACATACACACACACACACACACACACACACAGTCCGTATAGTGTAGAGATCCAGACATCACTCCTCCATTATTAGAGTTTTATTATCATTCCGCAGATCTCACATGGTCACCATGACGTCATGTGATGTAGGTCACGTGAGAGCAGGACAAACGCTTCCGGGTTACTGTTATTCTAATATTTTAGCTCTGCAGCTAACAGATGTTTCACATTGAGGGAGTTTAATAACCTGAGCTGGTGTGTGTTCTGTTACAGAAAGAAAACTGTTTCTGTATCTCTTTACTCGTGTAAAATATCCCCCAAATTATATAATGTTTCATAAACAGGCACAAAGGTTTAATAATGCACTAAGGTAGCCGTTAATTATTAAAACTGAAGTGTGAATATATCAGTGTAGTTGTGTGTTGTGTGGTTCATGTTCATGTCTCACCACATTGACCTCAAAAAAAAGGAAAATTTAATTTATATTTGTGTTGCATCTCTAGGCTCTCTAAACTATTCTCTCTCACACACACACACGCACACACACACACACAAGGACACAGCATCCTGTGTAGTAGGAGTGAATTATTTAATGTTTTTTTTTGTTTGAATTGTTACTTTATATCTAATTGGATACATTTGAAAAAATGTAATTGTGATGTTTGTAGAATCGAGTATAAATCTAATCAGCACCTCCGGATTATCCGCATTATTTAATTTGTAATTTCATATTTTTAGAAGTAAATATCTATCTATATATTATCTACAATATGATATTATCACGATACTTTGGTGCCGATTTAAATTCTATACCTATCATTATTTTATAAACATCCTAAAGCGATATTACGTTTTTCCCTGATTTTGTTACAATTTTAAACCTTGAAAAAATAAAAACATTACTGAGTAATTAAATGTATTCTGCTCCTTATAACAATAGTTTACTCATTTAAAATCCAAGCACCGCATTTAAACACTACAAACTAACTTCTAATACAAAAGTTTAACTCATAAACATACATTATTACTATGTACTATAATTATTATTATCTAAAGTGAATAATTCACTCCTACCACACAGGATGGAAATGTGTGAATAGTTCAGAGAGAGAGAGCGCCATCTGTAGGATTATGAAGAGACGGTGACGTTTTAATGCCTCTGACGCCTCAAAATTCAGGTGGACGTTGAGCGCGCGGGTGCGTGCAGCTTATAGCACACATGATTTTTGATTTATTAGTGTTGGCGGTGTTGTGAGACTGGTGTAAGTGTGTGTAATGAGTGTGTTTGAGACAAATTCGATCACAGAGTTTGGAGAAAAAAGCACAACGGAGGATGTTTCTGTGTGCTCTTTGACAATGTAACGACTTCTGCGCTCATTACAGAATGGTTTATATCTGAGTCTGATCAGCTGATCACCAGCCACGACCAATCACACCGAACACCAGACGATTCTGGTCACTGATCGATTGCTTCATATCTTTTATTAAGTTTAAATGTGTATATATATATATATATATATATATGTGTGTGTGTTTTAAAAAAAATCTAGTTTGGGATCAGTGTGGCCATACATGAACCAGCACACGAAAGAACCTCCATTCGGAACTGAATCTTTTTTATTTCTCCATCTTTAATATAGATCATATTTATTATAAATTCTAATAAAGACTTGAGGATGTAATCATGGTGGAATTCATTGGTGTTTCAATTTATCAGCCAGAAGGAAGAATAACAAAATATCACATAAATTTGACAACTTTTACATTCTAGGAAAGAATGATGTCAAATATTTAAAAACGTAGAATGAATCAAATGTTTATTAAAATTTATTATTTAAAAAATGAGCTAGTTATTAATTATTGAGCTAAAAAAACAAATTATATACATGCTGTATGCTGCATATAAAAGATAAAGCTTTTCACATTGACGCGTTATAATAAAACATTAATGTTCCTACCGTAATAGCACAAATATGTGTTCTCACAGTGTGTGTATGTGTGTGTGTGTGTGTGTGTGTGTGTGTTATAGGTTCTCGGCTCTGTTGCGTGATAAACCCCTGCGCAGCTCCTGGCAGAAGAAGATGGAGGCCAAGAGGGAGAAGGATCTGCTGAAGCAGTACCACCAACAGCTCAAAGACAACAAGGCCAAAGAGAAGGAGGTGCGTGTGTGTGTGTGTGAATACAGATAAAGTATAAGTAAGCATCATAATCAGACATTTCAGTTGGTACAGTAACATGTCATGAGCAAACTCTACCACAAGATGTCGCCATAATTCCTGAAGTGGCGCTTTGTGAGTGGACGAGTCTCAGTGTAAAGTAACTCTAACTCGAATATAAGATGTTTGTGACTGAATAAGTAGTGTTGACTCCAGGAGTGTTGTTGAACCTTGAGAAGTTTTAAAAAGTTGTGAATTAAAAATAGATAAACGTGATTTACAGGACAAGAGGAGGAGACGACAAGAAAATCTGAAGAGACGAGCAGAAAATGAGAAGAGAGCAGAGATTGTTCAAGTGGTGAGACACACACACACACTTTTTTGTAAATAATGGGAGAATGATTAAATGTGATTTCTTGGTTTTCACACTTCCTGGTAAGCCAAGTGGAAATAACTTGAGCCATAAAAGGTGAAAATCTGCTGATTTAAGTTTAAGCCCCGCCCAAAGATTATTATCTGCTGGATTTCCCCATCGTTATACTCGCTCTGTACAGCCGCTGAAAGTCCCTGAAATCACTCCAAGTCCCTTTACACACTTTAGATATGACCAGAGTTAGAGAGTTTGTAGAAACCGTTAAAAGCTTAAAGCTAATAATAATCTGCTGAACTTTAATGTAATCAGTGATATTATTATTATTTCAGGTTGAAGCTCACGTACATGTCTGTCTGTCTGCCTGGACGGCAGAACTCTCTGTCTAACTTATTAATACAAAGAAATCATTCCCTTTAATCCTAACTTATTACAGTTTTAGTTAAACAACAAGTTAAGAGACATGTCCAGATCGTCCGGTCGACTTTATTTCACTTGTTTAAGATGAGCTCCATTTACTTTACACAGTTGTATGGAAAAGGTTTGGTACACTAGCCAAGACATGGTGTCGGTGCTAAAAAGTGTCTCATGTCGGTGAAAAGTGAATTATCAGATAATATCATATAACACCATTTTTCATAATACTTAATGCTTCTCCTGATCTATGCTCTGTTTTTTGTAAATACACATCTCTATTTTTTATCAGATATAAAGGAACACATTTTGCTAAATACAGTTTTATGCCCTTTTATGTTTTAGTGTCCGTTAGATTTTTTTTTTTTTTTTTTTAATTCAACTCTTTAAACGGTCTTTAACTGTCATTCAGATGAAACTCGGCCGATTTAGATTTCACATGAAGAGACATAAACATGAAAAAGTGTACTATTTTTAAAAATGCAAAATTGTTAAGTTATCGTATGGAGTTGACATGGTTACGGACACTACAGATAAATTCAAGCAACAATTTTAACAGATCATATTCTTCTAGAAGCTTACACCAGTTTTATTATCAATACTCATAAAGAAATATGACAAATTTACATTTTACATGATTATTGTTTGAAGTAAGACGCTGAAAAATGAAAAATGGGCCAAATATAAAATCATCTCCCCAAAAACGTCTGAAGTTAGAAAGTTTAATTTTTATTTATTTTCTATGGAAGCGAGATCGGTCACTTGCATGTTGCACAAACGCCAGAAGAAGCTGTTCAGACATGAACATCTGTAACTGCGGTGCGAGCAAAAACGTGAAGGTGAGAATCGTTACTGGTGACGAGACGCGGATTCATCACTACGAGCCTGAGAGTAAACGGCAGAGTCTGGAACAGAAACATTCTCAGAGGAAAGAATTCAAAAGTCGACCATCAGCTGGAAAATTAATCAACGCTTACAGGTTTCTGGGATTCTTATGGACTAAAAGTATTGGAACATTATCGGGGGGGAAAAGGTTCAACAATCAACAGTGAGACACTTATTGATGACTAAACTTCAGATTAAACACAGAGGACTGATATCCAAGGGCGTTGTGATCTCACGTGTTTGTCGCTGATTTTTGAGGCGTTAAAGGCTCCTCCCTATAGTCCTGATCTCACTCCATCACCTGTTCGGTCCCCTGAAAGCAGAACTACAAGGACAAAAAGTCACTTCTGATGAAGACGTGAAGACGGCACTGCGTCCACGTCTCACAGTTTAGACTAAAACATCTCTCGGGCCGAGCGAGTACAGGTGTGTTTATTCATTAACAGAGCGACTCTGAGCTACAGGAAGTGTGTGTGTGTGTGTGTGTGTGTGGAGGCCGCGAGTGATGTGAGTGTTGATGAAAACTCCTCTCACACTTTCTGCTCCACTTCTTTTGTTTCAGATTCGTAACACGGCCAAACTGAAGCGCATGAAGAAGAAGCAGCTGAGGAAGATCGAGAAGAGAGACACGCTGTCGGCGCTGCAGAAGACTCCGCCCACCATCAGGAAAGCCACCAAGGGCGAATAAAACACGGACGAAAGACTTTAAAGCCTGTGAATGATTCCGCTTTAAAGATGATGTATAGACACACACTTCTCTCTCTCACACACACACTTATACAGTGGATGTGCATTGTATATTAACTGACTCTGTATGTGTGTGTGTATGAGAGAGAAAGTATATATATATATTTTGCCAAACATGAGTGTAAACAAGCGCCACAAACTCTTGGTACTTTCCTCTGTAGGTTGAATTTTCATCTAGTGGTGTGGAAACTTTGTATAAGGAAGAAGAAAAAAAAACAAGCAAAGCACGCACACTCAAACCTCTTTCACTTTCTGTTTGTCTGACCGTGTGTTTTATAAAGGGAGTAAACAGTAGCAGGGAGGCTTGATGCTGAGTAATGGGGTTTTTATTTATTGATAAAACCTGTCCTGTTATACTTTTTAAAATCTGTTTATGGCAACATTAAACATGGAGAAAAAAAAAAGGTTCCCGCTTGCTGACACTGGAGACTCCTTCCATCTTTCCATGTCACACGAACACGTTCCTCCTTGGAGAAAACTCAAAAAAAAAAATGTAATCTGTTTGTACACGGCCCCGTGAACGAGCCGTTACTATGGAAACCATACTGCATCAGAGCGAACGCTTTAATATCAACCTGTTGAATTAATCAACACCTCAGAGAATTTAGTGATGCTGGAGTCTAACTGTGAGATTAACAGTGGATTCCAGTCCAGGACTGCACCAGGGAGACCAGTGATGGTGGTCAGGGACAGGCTTCATCACCAGAAGGACAGCAGGTCAAATCTGAGGGTTCAAGCAAGACTCCTGATCTTAATCCGTGCGTACATATGATTGATTTTGCAGATGAGGAAATAAGTAAATATAAAAGAATATATATAATTTCATTACAGGCTGGTGTTCGTTTAAGCTGCAGATACGATCAATGTGTTGCTCTTATGTTCCACTAATAAATCATAATTCATGTAAACACCTGAGTGGGAGTGGTCTGAATGAGACAGGGGGTGTAATCTTTTCAGGAAATAATATTATCCATGTAAACACATGGTCTGATCGTTTCCCTCTTGTTGGAATAAATACACTCTTCCTGCGCATGTGTTTTAGTGACACTAGACGAGTTTCCAGGAGAGAGTTTTAGCGTCTGTTCCTGATCCTTAAACTCCTGCTCTCAGCCTGGGACTCGAACCACCGACCTTCCGATCAGTAACTTCGGGCCTTAACCCACCATACCAAAATGCAACTTCACTGGGACTTGAACCCACGACCTATGAATCATTACTCCATGCGCTAGCCATTGTTCCAGGACTTTAAACACTTCACTTCGCACCGGTCCGAAAGGTTTTGTTCTGATTAAACACTTTATTGAGCTTTGATCTCATCCAGATCGGCGTCCATGTAAAGCGTTACGCTGAAGGAATCTACAGGCAGCTTGTTGAAGCCTCATTAGATCTCAGTAGTCATCTTACACACTGCAGCTTTAAACGGTTATCATCACTCACTGTGTGTGTGTGTTCATACACCTGTTTAAAGCAGGAGGTGCAGGTTAATAAGATAAGTTTAGATTTCTACAGCTCAGATACAGGACGCCGCTTTAAACAATGGAACAATGGAAATCAGGTTTGTGTGTTCTAAAATAAAAGACTTTAGATCAACACTCAATGCTTTTTAAAAATCTGTTTCTTATTTATTTGTCTCTGACACTCTGAGGAGGGACGATTTGATCCATAAAGTGAAGGTACCGCCCCCTGCATTGAGAGGAAGCGGTATAAATAGACCAGCGGACGGCTTAGCAGAAAAAACACATGAGCTTCTTGAGAAGAGGAAACATGGCTACACGATTCGACAGTCGTCCGGTATGTCATGTTTATTTCAGCACTTTATCACTATTATTATTGAGTGTTTAGTGTTTTTACAGTTAATGTAGGACAGACTTATTACTTTATTTTTTTAATACATATAAGTATATAACAACTTAAGAATACTCTAAAATTCACATAGATCTGACACACATAGATCTGGTGTAAGACCGCCCTCTCTCTCTCTCAGCAGTGTCCTGTTCTGGTCGGGCCCAAAGCCGATTCCCCTCGAACTGCCTCTCTGACCAGATATCACCCCTGGTTCAGTAGCAGCACTCACACCAGTCTTCAGGTGTGTGCTGATGCCCCAGGATCTTCTCTGCCCGATTGCTTTGATGTCCAGGTGTTCGATCCCTCGAAGAACACCCGCACCATGATCAACCTGAAGAGCACCGACACCGCCGACCCGCTGCTCGAGAAATACCCGCACCTCGTCCTGAACGGGAAGCCAGTTCCACAGCTGACACCCCTGAGAGACCTGGGGGTGAAGCCCGGGGCCGTGTTCATCACCTTCCAGAGATGCATCGGAGGATAAGAACCTGGAGTTTACATCTCTCTCTCAATCCGTCACACTTACTTTCCATAAAATCTGCTCATTTCTCACTCACTCTCTCAGGTGTCAGGAAATAAATAAACAGAATACAACACAACACTGAATCACCATATCTCATATCTCTAGTCTAATATAATCTCTAATCTTTACACTCAGCCTGTGTGTATATATATTTTTTCTTTTTTAATTCTGTGATCTCTTGTTAGGTTTGAAACTTTTTGTGATCACTCCAGCTGACTGTAACCATCATTCACTCGTCAGATTGTTTTAACTTTGACTTTTGTTGTCCTGCTTAAAATGAAGTTAATAAAACTGTGAACCTTTTCCCATCATGATTAGTCCTGTGCTTTCATTTTAAATTCAAAACTAATTCACTAATTAAAATTTATTCCATTGCACATTCTGCTTTAGGAGTTTTAGTTTAGATTAAAATGATCAGAGCACAGAGGATTTCAGCCAAACAAACATTAAACAGAAAGTGAAAGGAGGTGATTTGGTGTGTTTTGGCTGCGCTGGTGAATGTCAGGTGTTTCCCAGCAGGCACACTTTCCCCATGTGTGCAATCAGATATGACATAAGACATGCATTTCCCCTAACACTCCATAAACATTCAGAAATAATGAATGCATGAGAGTGCACTATAAAATTAAAAGTATGTGCAACCCTGAACATCACACCCATATGTAGGTGTACATACTGTACACATATAGTAGTGTTATCCAAACAGTGTTTTTTATATATATATATATTTTTTTTTTTTACAATAGTTCTCCTATATTTAAAATGTAATTATTGTTATTTAGAGTGTATATTTAAAGGAAATTACATCATAACAACACATCAAAATAACCCAAGATCATGCAAAGCTTTCATAATAATTCAAATAAAACAAGATGCAAGTAATTTGTAAACAGATTGTGTTAATGCTTTATCTAAATAACATTAAGAAATCAGTATGTGGTGGAATTCAATTTTATTTATAGTATAGTATATAGTATAGAGTTTTAACAATTGTCATTGTCGCAAAGCAGCTTTACACAATCAAAAGAAATGATGGAGGTATGTATGAAATGTGAATGTGTTTATCTTGTGGCTAACCGAAACTAACCAGAGCAGAGGTTGGGTGATTTCCAGAGCTGCTCTAGTTTCTCTTTCTGGTACCAAAACTAATAAGTCACCTGATTTCTCGGCTGAAGACGACGTGAGTTCACCACCAGTGCATGTCTTGTTATCTTGGTGGCACGGTGGTGTAACGGTGAGCACTGTCGCCTCACAACTTGAGGGTCAAGGGTTCGATTCCTGCCTCGAGGCCATGCGTGTGTGCATGGAGCTTGCATGTTTGCTTTGTTTACATCTTTGTAAACAGTGCAATCACGCCATCTACTGGTAATACGCCACAAATTCAGCAGTATTAGGTTTTAACATCTCGTCTATATCACTATGTTGTGTACAGTCTCATGGGGGCGGAGCCTATCCCAGGAGACTTAGGGCACGAGGCGGGGAACACTGCGGCCGGGCAATTTTGGAATGCCAGTTAGCCTGATCTTTGGACTGGGGGAGGAAACCCATCAAGCACAGGGAGAACATGCAAACTCCATGCACACACACACACAGACCCCGAGACAGGAATGGAACCCTCGATTCTGGAGGTGTGAGTCGACGGTGCTAAGCACGACACCACCGTGACACCTGCAGACCAACACAGTCTCAAACAAACATGTAAATAAAGAGCCATCCTTCTGAGCTCAGACACCCATGTGGACGTGTGTGTGTGTGTGTGTGTGTGTGTGGTGTAATTATTAATACTGCAGTATCTCAAGGATTTTAGTGCTTAATCATTTACTGTATGTCCTAATGCTGCACTTTGAAGTGCAATTATTCTTATCTGAAGTTGGATTTTTTTTTTTAATACTTCAAATTCAAATTCTTATTTATTTGTCACATACACAGTATGATGTGAAGTGAAATGCTTATATAATGAGAGTTTTTAATAAGAGTATAAAGTATGAAATTTTACATTCAGAAAAATATAGGGGGAAAAAAACGCCTTTTAGCTATAAAAGAAATTTTAAGAATTGTACTTGATCAAATATGGGTCGATTATTAATATTCAGAGGATTGCATTGTGTCGTGTTGTTGCTCTTGTTAGTTCTGTTGGTTGATGTTGTTTGTGTGTAGCACGTTGGTCCTGGAGGAACGCTGTTTCGTGTCACTGTGTACTGAACTGTGGGGTTAAAATGACAATAAAAGCCAAGTTGACTTGACCTGACCTGACTTTACAAATTCTATCGGTAAACATTTCTAACAAGCACAAAAACACTTAAAAGTATGTGAACCTGGGTGCTGGGTCTTGGAATCAATCAAATAACAAAAACAGGGACTGCACTTTGACACTCGCATCATTTCCTTCACTTCCTCTCTGATCTCTGAAAGAGAGTTCAGAACAAAAGAATAAAATAATAACTATTTACTGACGTGGGGTTTTCCTGCAGGTCCCCCCGAACAGACGGAAGATGTTAATGATAAGAGTCGCTCGCTGCTGGTGGACGGAGTCTGTCTCGGGTGTGTCCCTCTCTCTGACCTATCACTATTTCATCCTATCTAACCTATTTCATCCTCCCTCAGGGAATTTCCCCAGTGTGTGTGTGTGTGTGTGTGTGTGTGTGTGTGTGTGTGTGTGTGTGTTATATAAACCCCGCAGGCAAACAGAAAGCAGATCAGATGAGCTGAGCTTCCACAGAGACAGAAGAGAATCAGATACACCATGAGTACAGACGTGTGTTTTCCTGAGGTACTGTGCATGTTTTTACACTTAGTGTTAGTTTGATGTTTAACTCGAATATTATAACGACATGTCAGACTCTACATTATCATGTGTTTACTGATGAGTTCATACTGAGACGTTTCTCTTTTCAGCTTAATTAGTAAACATTGTTTGGGGAGGAATGCACTTTATGATGCATGTTTTTACATCAATTATATTTCCTGTTCTTATAGCTCAGTTTGAATCCACATGTAAATATACTCGTAATGAACGAGGAAGAGAATGCTTTAGTGCTGTTTATTCGTTGAAAGGTGAGGTGGGACTGCATATAAGTCGCTTCATTACACAACTCATTCAGCAGAACAGAGAAAAGGGAAAGAAAAACATTTCACGCAGAAATATCACTTCATATGTAATTAAAATCTCCTTTTTTCCTTGATGGTGTAAATTTCAGTAGAAACCTCTGATCCAGACAGCAGGTGTAGAAACTGGAGTGCAGGGTTACAGGGTTTTACGGTAATCAAGCTGTTAATGCAGAAAATGCAACAATGCAGTTGATATGTGCAGTTTATTTTTAACTAGATCCATGGCAGTATTTCACAAAAGTAAGTACACCCCTCACATTTCAGCAAGCACTTTATTATATGTTCTAAAGGGACAATACTACAGAAATGAAACTTGGATCTACTTTAGAGTCGTCAGTGTGCAGTTTGTATATCAGTCCAGATTTACTGTCCTTTAACAATAACTCACCATGCACACTTTATTGTCTAAATAACTAGCAGGAAAAATAAGTACACCCTAGGTGAACATGTCAAAACTGTGTCCGAAGTGTCAGTATTTTGTGTGAGCACCGTCGTTATCTATCATGGCCTCAAATCCTCCTGGGCCTGGACTTCACCAGAGCTGCACATGTTCTTCCTGAGATCCTCTTCCACTCCTCCATAATGACATCACAGAGCTGCTGGATGTCAGACACACGGCGCTTCACCACCTTCCACTTGAGGACGTCCCACAGGTGTCCAATAGGGTTCAGGTCTGGAGACAAACCCGTCCACTGACATACACATGGATATGATGAATAGGTCATGTGACTCTGGATGGTTAAAGATGTACAGCTGTTATCACTCACTGTAGGATGTGCTTATTTTGTTGCCAGTTATTATTTGTCTGTATGTTGAGTTATTTTCAGAGGAGAGTAAATCTGTAGTTATACGAGCTGCAAACTGACGACTTTAAAATATATCCAAGTTTCATTTCTATAGTCTTGTCCTGTGAGAAGATATACTAAAATGTTTGCTGAAATTAGAGGGGTGTACTTACTTATATGAGTGGGCATGTATATCCAAACAAAGAAGTGTGTTTAAAGAGATTACAATGTATTTGTGTTTAAATGTAATATACACAACAGGGAACATCTCACTTCTATCATTTACAATAACTGGAGAAAAATTGTCATTTATTAATATTAAGTTCTCTGACTCTATTATGTTTATTTATTATGTTTTTCATTATGTCTCCAGTGTCAGTGCAGTGTAATCGATTGCAGTAAAGCTGTAACACCTTCAGGACGGAGGGATTTACGTTGTTTTGCGGTTTCTCAGTAACAGGACGACCTGCAAACAATTTTAGTCATATAAACTTTAAAAAACAAACAAACAAAAAAAACAAGGTTGTCATGAAAAGTAATGTAACCGACTTTCAGAACCTTTAATCTTGTGCATTATTTTCATGCATTATTTATTTATTAATTTATTAGTCATTTACTAATCCACTGTCTGTGGCATGGAAGCGACATGTGCAATAACTCTTTCAAGGAAAAAAAAATATCCCAGCTTTAATATTCAGGCATATTTACAGTAGAAAAACAAAAAAAAAAAAACCACATAATTAAGTTGAAATGGTCAATTAATCGTGATGTTGATTTGCAGTAATCTCCCATACTAACGTAACAATAAATAAATGAAAAATGTTTAATGGAATTATGGATAATTCCTGGAGCTGCTTCATCACACTACCCCCTGGTGTTGATTATTTTCCTTTAACAGCATCGCACACACATTGTTTTATTCCTTATCCACCTGCTCCATGCTCACACAACTCCTCCTCATCTCTCTCTGTTCCAGTGTGAGGAGTTTACCTTCCTGAATGTGCTTGATGAGGAGCTCGTACTCAACCCTCCGCCCAAATATCACCCCCTGCTCACACACAGCATTCACACCAGTCTACAGGTGTGTGACGATGCCCCAGCGTCTCCTCTGCCTGATTTCATCAATGTTCAGGTGTTCGATCCGTCTAAGAACATCCGCGTCCCGTTCATCCTGCAGGGCAGCGACACTGCTGACACGCTGATAAAGAAATACCTGCAGGAGAGACCCGAGCTGGGGAAAAATCTGCACCTCGCCTTGAACGGGAGGAGGGTTTCACGTCAGAAGAGCCTGAGAGAGCTGGGGGTGAAGCCCGGGGCCGTGTTCATCACCTTCCAGAGATGTGTTGGAGGATAAGAACCTGGACTTTACACCTCTGTCTCAATCTGTCACACTTACTTTCCCTAATTTCAATTTCTCACTCTTTCTAAAGCGATCTCAGGTCTGTTTTTAGAATAGAACTGCCTTTTTAATTATGTGACATTAAAGGCAGTGGTTAGAAATTACAATAAATAAATAAATAAATAAATAAATACTACAACACATCTAACAGAACATCCTCATATCTGTAGTGTAATATAATCTCTAAACTTGTATATTTAGCTTGTATTATATATAAAATAATTATTTTTTTCTCTTTACATGTTTGGTTTAAAACTTTACTTTCATTTGCGATCGCTCAAGCTGATTGTAATCATCACCACATTTACTGAGCAGATTGTTTTATCTTTTTTAAACTCACATTTGTTGATTTTTGTTGTCCTGCTTACCATCAAAGTAATAAAACTGTGAACTTCATCCCGTCATGATTAGTCCTGTGTTTTTACCTTTTCAATGTTATACTTAAATTCTTTCTTATTCATTCTTAAATTTATTCCATTGCACAGCCTGCTTTGGGAGTCTCAGTTTAGCTTAAAACGATCCAAGCACAGAGAATTTCAGCAGAACTTTATAAAAACAAACATTAAACAGAAAGTGAAAGGAGGTGATTTGGTGTGTTTTGGCTGCGCTGGTGAATGTCATGTGTTTCCCAGCAGGCACACTTTCCCCATGTGTGCAATCAGATATGACCTTAGACATGCATTTCCCTTAACACTCCATAAACATTCAGAAATAATGAATGCATGAGAGTGCACTATAAGGTTAAAAGTATGTGCACCCCTGAACATCACACCCATATGTAATTCCAGCACTGTGTTAATATGTAGGGACTTAAGGGGTGATCGGGTGTCCAAACAGTATAGATATACAGTGGTGTGAAAAACTATTTGCCCCCTTCCTGATTTCTTATTCTTTTGCATGTTTGTCACACAAAATGT
>JAOVVA010041469.1:0-14918 GCA_028565275.1 Leiocassis micropogon
TGTCCTGAAGATGTGGGAAAACTTACAGTTACAGTGTTACACACTGTTCCGTGATGAGTGTGTGTTACTTGCTCGGCTCCTAGTTGGCAGCTTAATAATGAGTTTACTCAAACACTGTCAATGTAACAGCTACTGTACATATTTTTTTATTATTGCCAATGATATAAATAATTATTATGTTGAATGTAACTTTTAACCAGTTGTGCTGTGTGAAATACACACACACACACACACACACACACACACGCACAGACAAAATAGCCAGGGCAGAAGTTTCCATGGAAAGGTTTTCCTTTGAAACTGATGAGTAGGTTAATTTACACACACACACAGACACACACACGCACACACACACACTTAAATGCAGAAGTAGGAGAAAAAGAACCTGATCTGCAGAGAGTGAAATGCAAACTTCTGCTCTGACTTAGTTATAACCAAGGTCATGCTGCTTGTGTCCTGACAGCAAGGTTAGGAATATGTTCAGATTAAGATTAGATCTTTAAGATCGAGATAAGATCAAATTTTACATTTAATTAAGGATTTAGGCTTCAAAATATGCCATTTTTATTGGATCGATTAATTTCAGCTGATTTTAAGTGAAGATATTTAGATTTAGACATATTAGTGTCTTTAACGCAAAATCACTTTATTTCCAACCCAAATTTTACTCTCAGCTCAGGTTTAAACATAATTAAAGCTGTTTTTGTAAAATATAAACAACAAACATTAACATTTTAGGTTAAAGTGAACATTTGCTTAGTTAACTATGTAAATGTTAAATACATAACTAATTTGGATGGCATATTAGTTATACCTTAAATATTCATTTCAATTAAGTTTTATTTGTATAGCCCTTTTAACAATATTCACTGCCGCAAAGCAGCTTTACACAATCAAAAGAAAATATTAAAGTTTGTATGAAATGTTAACGTGTATTAATCAAAATGATTAGATAGTCCCTGATGAGCAAGCTGAGGGCGACGGTGGCAAGGAAAAACTCCCTAAGAAATACATAACTAATGGATAGCATCTTACCCTTGGAGAACACTCCTGCCTTACTCTGCCCTGGAGAACACCCGTTCACTGAATAGCATCTCAACCTTGAAGAACAGCGGTGCCTTAGAGAACATCCCTGCCCTGGAGAACACCCCCCTTGGGGAACACCCATGCCCTGGAAACCACACCTTCACTGCAGAACACTTTGACCCTGGAAAAGGCCCCTGCTGGAGAACACCTGGTCAGCACCTTGGCCCTGGAGAACACCTCTCCCCTGGATAGCTGTAGATCATCTCTTCCTGAGGAACACCCCTTTCATGGTCAACACCGTGTCAACACTCTAACTCTTAAAGGAACACTGAAAGCGTCTTCAGTTCGTCGAGGCTTCTGAGAGATCACAGGACTAAATATGCAAAAATGTCCTAATGCCCCAGAGAACACTCTGAACTTTAAGAACATCCTATTGGAAAACAACTTGCTTTGTTCCAATGCCAAAAAAGCCCACCTTGACTTCAGGCCAGTGGTATGTACTTCAGACATCATAAAAACACTCTTCTTCAACCACCTACACCTGTTGGTGCAACCATAGCTAGATCCCCTCCATCGGGTGGAAGATGTCATTTACACTAGCAACACAATCAGACACAATCAGGCCTTCTCTAGCTTCTCTCATCTTTTGAACATTCCTCTCTTGCTGCTGCTGTTGTGGGTTGTGTTACAGAGGGACAAAAGGGTAGGTGAACAGCTTTGTGAAATGGTTTGGAATTTAAAAACCTACAGGTTGCAACACAAAGAAAGGGATCATAGGAACCATTAGAGGTGTCATCATCAGGCGAATAAACATAGAAGTGGTGTGGGTATACATCAACAACAGACATCACACGTTCAGGAATACTGATGCATTTAAAAAAAGGTCCATCAGCACCTTTCGAACCATGTTACTGTTCTACTACACCGTAGTTGTTAGGCTTGTCACTGATGCTTTGTTGTGCTGGAGCAGCAGGGTGGAGACAGCAGATGCCTACAGACTAGGAGTTAAACTGGAGACTCTGGTTGATGTGTCTGAGATGAGGGTGATGCAGAAACTTCTTATCCTTATGGACAGTTCTTTTCTCCCTCGGTGTGCCTTTTTGACAGAATGTGGTCTTTTCTAGGGTGGGGGGGTTGAGTTTTTTAACAAAACATTATCGTACAGCAAGGTTTTCTGCATTCATTTTTTCCTCTGGATTAATAAAGTTCCGTTTCATCTTTTCAACAATGCACATGTGACTAAGAAATATCCTCCGTATGTGTGTGTGTGTGTGTGTGTTTGTGTGTATGAAAACATCAGTGCAGCTGTTGGGGATTTGCTCAGGTGCCATACAGAGTGACCTAGATCCTTAAATCACACACACACACACACACACACACACACACACACACACACACACACACACACACACACACACACACTATTATCTTCTTACATAATAGAGTTTTAAAACATCTGTGAAGATCTGCCTCCTATTAAATGAGTACATGAAATTTAATCTAGGGTATTTTGTTTTTGTTGGCTTTGTGTGTGTTTGTGTTTGTGTGTGCGTATGGGTGAAAGAGATGATGATCACAGATCCCTCTTTTCTCTTTGTGTAAATGAAGGGTTCAATTATAACAGTTTCCCTGACACACACACACACACACACACACACACACACACAGCCAACAAAAATAAAATACCCTAGATTTGTGATAGAATATAGAGTTGTGTGCTTTGAAGCAGGTCTGCTCCAATCAACTTTAGGTATTAAAGTAAAAAGAGCTAACACTGATCTCAGGTCAGGGTTCTATCAGTTGCTCACAGCAGTGCTAATTAGACCCCAGTGAGCTCCTGGTGGTTTCAGTTGTGTCGAGGTGATAACAGCGACAGGCCTGTGTGCCCTTTTCCCAGAACCTGCTTTGGCTCTTCATCACCTTCTTTCCATCTTGTAATCTTCTCTCATAACCAAGCTGAAACCTTCTTAAAGAACCCGTATGACATTTACAGTATAGTCCAAATTATACATCATCACACAAAAGACTGATATCAGTTCCATGAAAATACTTTTCTTTCAATGAGTGTGTGTATTAACTTAAAATTGTAAATTATGGCTCATTATTTTCTTTTCATGTCTCGAACACACAGTTTAGCATTGCCATCATTAAACTTTCTCTGTAATATAGTAGGAAAGAATTTTGGCTTTCTGAAATGGTTCTCTTTGGAACTCTTACTGATAAACACTCACTAGTAGGCTTCTACGTTCCTTAAAGGTTTGTTGTAACAAGTTTTTATGTTGTAAGGTTCATCATTCATCATAGGTCTACAGCATGTAAATAATACGATTATCTTGTATTACAATGGACTTTCAGGTGTAATTCCGGCTTGTCCAGAATGAAAACCTGCACCCAGACTGGTCCTGGAGAACACATTGACCCTGTACAGCACCCTGCCCTGGAGAAGACCTGAACACTGGAGAACACCCTTGGACCTGTGGAACACAATATGTCTCGGAAACAACCCAGTACTTGAAGGACCTATTAACCCTATTGAACACCCTTGCTCTGGAGAGCACATAGGCCTTGGAGAACACCCCTACTCTGGAAAACACTTCTGCCCTGGAGAACACATTTACACTGGAGAACATTCTGGTCCTGGAGATAAGACATTGACCCTGAAGAACATTATTTCCCAGGAGAACACATTGACCCTGGAAATACTCCTGCCCCGGGGAACACATTGACCCTATAGAACATTCTTGCCCTGGAGAACTCTCCTGCTCTGGAGAGCACTCTGACCTTGGAGAACATATTGCCCCTGTAGAACATTCTTCCCCCTTGCCCTAGAGAACACATTGACCCTGGAAAACACTCCTGCTATGGAGAGCACACTGACCCTGGAGAACATTGCTACCCTGGAGAATACATTGACCCTGGACAACTTTCTGGCTCTAAGAAGACTCCAATGAAAACCTTGGCCCTGGGGAACACCACAGTGTGTTCCATGCACCAGAGAACACCCGGATACTGGAAGTCACATTAACCTTGGAGAATACCCTTGCACATAGGCCATGGAGAACCTCACTGCCCTGGAGAACACACTGACCCTAGAGAACACCACTGCTCGTTAGAACATTCTGGTAGATGGACATTTGAAGATTTCTTCAGTTCTATGAGGCTTCTGAGAGGGTACAGAGGTAATGGCACAATGTCCAGACATCTGTGTATGAGAGTTGATAAATAAATTTTTATGAAGTATGTGTAAAGAATGTAAAATGATTTATTACATTTGCAAATGTATTGTAAATAAAATCTGGACGAAATGCAACAATTAACTAAACACATGTACAGCAAGCAGAAATGAATATGCAAATAAGCATTAATAAATATTCACAATCTTTACTGCATGTCCTGCTGCTATAAGAGCAAGTGTCAGGGTGAGAATAAATGAGAAAAGAAAGATAAATAAGAGAGACAGAGAGAGAGTGAGAGAGAGCGAGAAAGAGATTGCAGTAAGGGGAAATAAACAGTGAGATAGACCGACCCGGGGAAAGGACCAAAATGAGAGAGAAAGAAAGGCTGAGATAATGTGAATAGGTGAGGACATGCACCAAATGAAAGAGAGAGAGAACATCAGGATGTGTATAGAAAGAGAGCGAGAGAATGAGCAGAAATCAAAATAAAAAACGTAGACAAAGGACAAGGACAGAGAGAGAAGGATAGAGAAAGAAAATAAAAAGAAAGAAAGAGAGAGATGAAAACGTAATCCGGTTTTCTCTCACAGTCCAAAGATATGCAGATTAGACTAACTGGTACTTCCAGATTTCTGTAGTGTGTGAGTGAGTGAGTGCTTCTGGCCTGTGATGGATTATCCTACCTCATGCCCCAAGTCCCCTGGGATAGGCTCTGGGCCTCCTATGACAATGTACAGGATAAGTGCTATAGATAATAAGTATTTATTCATTTTATACTGTTACAACTTCGTCAGAACAACAATGTCCGCTCATCGGGATAGAAGGTGATAGATGCCATGAAGATAGATAATGCACAACAGAACAAATGAAAAACAAATGAGCAGAAACAGAAGTCAGTGTTTGTGATAGAACTGTCTGAGATCAGCTGTAGGAGCACTAAGACCTCACCAGAAGAACATAAGTTTCCAGTGGGATAAAGAGAAGATATCATGGAGTGTGGAGTGAATTTCAGATGAAAGTAATATTGAGTGATTGATCAGGAATCTGCACTGGACAAAAAGGAGATGCTGATGCTTCTGCCTGGTGATGTTCTAATGAAACATATAAAGATGACCAGCTGAAGAACACAACTATTTGTTTATGATCTGGGGAACATGTCAGGTAAAGGAGCAGAGGAGATGGTGATCAGGACTCAGCAAATAAGTGCTCAGGTGATGATGAAGTCATTTTCAGGATGATAAAGAATCTCAGCACGGAGTATTAAAGCTTTTTAGGAAAGGCACACAAACTCAGGGACATGCCGACAAACAGTTTGGATCTTAATCTGAATTTTATGGTAGAAATGGAGAAATAAAAGGAAAAAAAATTGGTCCATCTTCAAGGCTGACTTCTGCACAGCTGATCTGTCAGCCTCTCGCTGTTTGAGAATGTTGGAACCAGATGGACGAAGAATGTTGTTTTTCATAACTGTAGTGTAGAGAAGCAGGAAAGTACTAATTGTGATTTTTGACTCTACTGAATTGCAAAAATATGCAATTGATTTAAATATTTAAATTCAAATTAGTTTGAAGTCTTTTTTTCACAAAGCCAGAATGTTCATCTATTAAACTAAAAATTAATATGAAATCTGTAAAAAAAAATCTGTATAAATAAAAATAATCAGATTGTCCTTGAAGTGCAAGATCCTTGAGATGACAATAAAAGGAAACCGTGAGAGCAACCAGACTCAACAGGAAACCTGTCCTCATTTGGGTGATATCAGATAGCAGGGATTGATCTGTAGTCATATAATGTGTTAGGAGGCTATAAGTTCAGTTATAACAGGAGGGTGTTTAAGTTAATATGGTGTCCATTTTCAATATTCAAGGCTCAGGTACAAAACTGTTTGTAGGAATTTTACTCCTGAACTATTGTGTGACTGCAGTCACAAGTCATCAGAGAACAGCTGCTTGAATCAGCTGACTCCAAGACCATCTTCATAGTAAAGTGGATCTGTCCCCAGTCACACACATCCCATACAGACCACACAGGGCCCCCATGAGATGAGATCTTCAACCAGAAATAGGGCGCCAGGATGAGTTAGACAGGTCCAGATGGCAAAGGTGGTCTGGATCACTGGGAGCTTAGAAACAACCTTATTTAAGAAAACCTGATTGAAACGTAAAGTTTGCAAGCTTTAGTAAAAAACAATAAATATCCCTGTCAATACAGAAGCTTCCATAAGACATAGGTGGACAATTCATGAAACTAAAACATCAACCCTGGAAAGATGAACCTCAGAAGAGTTTGCCCTCAGACTTAGGATGAAGAAGGTACCAGAAGAAGGCAACAAACAAAATTAGAGAAGAGCTGTGGGATGAGCTGGAAGCAGCATGAGCACCAGTTCCACACAAACACACAACTCTTCATATATGAAGTGGTTTGCCTGTAAATGCACCTGTAGTTCTTCACGTCATCATGCAACCACAGCCCCAGGAACTGTCTGACTCAGGCCATCCTGAATCCAAGTGTGAGAGCCCCTCAGAGGGATCCTTGTAACTGAAGGACTGAATTTCTGAGAGGAATGGAACGGAAGAAAGCTGAAGCAGAACGCTGAACAAAGCTCATCACCACTCCATGTAAACATCTCTGAGTGCCCAGTGCATACAACATTGCCGAGACAAAGTGCTAATGCTCCTCTGTGGAGTCTGGATCTTCCTGCACTCCCTGATGATCATCTGAGAGTCTGGATTTTTCCCTAAACTAAGGAATGGATTTTAATGGTTGTGCTGTGTGTGTGTGTTTGTGTGTATGCATGCATGTGTGTTTGTGTGTGTGTGTGTGTGTATGTGGGTGGGTGTGGGTGTTTATGTGTGTATGCATACGTGTGTGTGCTCTCCAACCTTACCGTAACCCCAATCCCCTGAATCTTGTTATTTCTTTTTTATATAATAACTCATAAATCCGTCACCATCCAATAACAATCTGACAGATATTACAGTGAGCAGGCCACAGTGTGTGTGTGTGTGAGAGAGTGTGTGTGTGTGCGAAAATCATCCCCGCTGAGACAAAATCCTGAGCTGTGCCAAGAAAGCACACTAAACCGATCCAGTGTGAGTGTGTACAGCTGTAAGCGATCCTTCCTCCAATCACTGTTCTCTCAATCACCAGCTTACTGTGTGTGTGTTTGCATATGTGAGTATGTTTATGTGTGTGTGTAAGTTTATGTGAGTATGTGTGTAAAACATCTGTTCCCCAGTCCTTGCTGATCTGATGTAAACGTCTGCCAGTAAACTGCATTAAGCCGTAACTCTGTAATAATGAATTATTGGGACTGGAAGCGAGTCAAGAACATTACGAACCTCAAAGCTGGAAAACAAATCAGAACGTCTCCACACTTACAAATGCCTTTTTATAAGATCATTACACCTATTCACAATTTAGTTTTAGTAATTTAAAGTTTGAAAGCTTCTCGAATTATAAGGTCAAAATAAGAAACGGTTTATTGTAAACACCGCAACTTTAAAATGTCTTAAATTAGGCCTAATGAATCGACTGTTTCAATTATAAGATTGTATTAAATTTCATTACTCAATCAAATACTTTAAATTTATTTTATTTAATGAAGTAACTGATTAACTGCTGGAAGTTATGGTGTGGATATACAGTATATATAATATTTTATTTTGAGACAACTGCATTTAATTTTATATTAAATTAGTAACAAATCTCATTATCTTTATTAATGAGCTCAGAAAGACAAAGAAAAACATTTAATACTAAGTGATGTTTTCATTAATAAACATATTCTCGGTAATATATGTTGCTACCTAGTATTATAAAAGATTATTAAACAAATTTTCAGTATTTTTAGGTTGAAGTTAAAAAAAAAGTTTTAAAATTAAAACTTTAAGTAAAATAATCAATAATGCCATCATAATACAATAACTTCGACGTCATTGATAAAAATTTAATATGTTTAATATGCCATATTTATTCAACATTCATTTAGATTTTTAAAAATATATATTGATTAAATATTCAGCATGTTAATAATTCAATATATTTAACTAAAGTTATTTATACTACTTCTTCTTATAACATTAACCCAATACACCAAATACAGTATAAGATAATATAACATATAACATTTCTTGACAAATTACTGTCTTTATGTAGTAAATAGCTTTAAAAACCTACAGCAGATAATTAGTTTTTTTCTAGAAATTAATATTTTACATTAGCAAAATGCCTGATCAGAACAACGAACTTATTGAGTAAAAGGCATCTATAAAATGTCTTCAACTTCTATCTCAAACTGTGATCTTATAATGAGAAAGAGGAATTTGAGTACATTAAAACAATTTCACCTGCTAAGATTTTATTAATTGCAGTGAATCACTCAAAAAGAAATCAAGTGATTTAAAAAAAAATAAAAAGCACTCTGAGTCAAAATATCTTCACAAAGAATAAGGACAAGTAAATTTACTATTTCTGATTATTTATTAAAATAAATAACATTTTTTTTTGACATTTTTACTGAGTACAAGCTTTAAATAATTATATTCAGTACACTGTAGCAGATAGTTTATGTATATAAATTTATATAGAATATATTGTTTTTTCAGCTTTTTTTTTTTTTAATGTCACAAATACAAAAAAATTAAGTACAAATCTGAGGCTTTAACATTAATAATTCAACATTAATTATATTAATTCAATGTTAATCTTCTAAGCTAGAAATAATGTCAGGTCAACACTGCACTGTCTGTAATTCTGCTTTACTCAGTTTATATAGTAATGTTTCACTAATCCCAGTGCAACAGGAAGAGTTGTGTACTGTAACTGTAACTGGAGATGAGTCTTTTCAGCAGTTGTTTAACCAGTAAGAATTAACCTGTGCTAATTAAACACAAAGCTGCATGTTCATACCTCGATCTAACACACACCCAACACGCATTTGGAACTGTCCCAGAAGAGTCAAAAGAACAAACAATAGAGGAGCATGTGGGTGTTAAAGATATTTGTAGTAAGAAACTCTGGACAGAAATTTATCCACACCTTCTTTTTAGGATGGACGCCATAAACCTAAAGGTCACACTCATTACTTTTCCGTAAAGCTAAAACACTAGCAGTTTTATTTATTAATTTATAGGACGGTCTGTGCAGCGACATTGTCAGTCCTGAGAGCAAGTCTGCGCTGTACATAAAGAAGCGTGAGGTGAACATACAGGAGCATTAAACTCGATGATGATTTCCTGGAAAGACAGTAATCCAGGGCTTCTAAAATAACTTTAAGAGTGTTTATACTGTGGATAAACACAATGTCAGAAGGGTTTCCCCCAATCTTTTACGTATTTTCTATATGATGTTTTGTCTCAACTCTATTTTAACTACAGAGTTAAATTCCTGCTGGACTGCATCTGGACATGACTGAACTTATTACAGAAATTATACTCAATCACATGTTCGAGTTAGATTCACACACACACACACACACACACACACACACACACACACACACACACACAAACACAGGTAAACACACCCCATAGATTTATAATAAAATGTGTTAATATGTGAGTGAGGTTTACTTATTAATACCTGATTAACACTTTGTTGATTTTCCTTAGCTGCTTTAAGAGCATCATCTGGCCCAGGTATCCCTGCAGATCCTAAAACAGCATGAAGACATCTTTTAAAAGGCCCAGGGGTTGAGCATCTTGAGTCTGACTCTAAGTTTTACTCTTTATTTTTTGGCAAGTTTTTATCTCTAATAGTCCCTTTACCTGAGCAGTTTCAGAGGAAAGAAAAAACTTAAGGCATGAACCAGTGAGAAACAGGTGCAGATGGTGAGAGATGATGGTGATTAGTGTACTGGTGATGCTAAATGCTGAGTGATTGAAACAGACGAGAGGGGAAGTGATGTTGCTACTCAGATTGTTACATAAACAACCAATTTTAAAACGTATCTTCAGGAACTTTGCAGCCTGTCACAATAAAACATTTGTTCCCATTTTCTTCATTTAATCTACATTATTTAATTTAATTTATTAAGAAGAAATGAGAGGGTCAAGACTTTTGCACAGTACTGCTTAATATATCAGTCATTCTTGAGAACTGAAACATGTCCAGCACATAATATTGTGATTTTCTGTAAACTTGACATATAATTCATATTTTGCTTATGATCAATTCTATAAGCTGATTCACTCAGCGTGACAAAATAGTTTTTTTTCAATCCTACTTGTTTGATTGAATGATTTTTATTTGATTTGATAGTGTCCCCACTAGACCTGAAAAAGTCCTTGTCCAGACTTAAGGTTTACTGTACATTTACAAATTGCTAAAAAACTGATAAGGATATATGAAAAACTTTTTGTGTGCTAAGTGAAATAAGTACATATTAATTAATTAATGGCTGTTAAAATTAATTAATAAAATTTTTAACTCCAATTGTTAATTTGCGGAATATTAGTCCTGAGTTTCTGTCAATACCGTCAGACATTTCTAAAAAATTAATAAAGTAAGCCAATCTTGTGGTCAACCCAAGCTCCAAGGACCCCTTTCTGACTCTCTGTTTGTTCTATAACCTGTTCAACTGATCAGGTTCTTGTAAGTTTTTAATAAATTCTGACTTGAAAAACGAGCAAGTCTTGGTTTACGAGTGCCGAGTATCATGTATCACGCATGCGCTTCTTGTTTTGACGGCGAGTGTCACGTGATCACAACTGAGCCAACGGTTTTCCGTTGCACGCGTATACTGTTTACTATAACACTGTGACCACCTGTGTGTAAAACATATTTTATTTTGTGTTTGAAAGTGCGTGTGTACAGCGCACGTGTACTGTTTCTTATAACACACGTGTGTGCGTGCGTGTAAAGCAAAAAAAGTCTTATTAGAGGCCTCTCTGTCTCAGCCTGTGAGAGCTTATGTGTGTGCGCGCGCGTAATTTGACACCGTGTCGGGTCACACTCTCTCTCTCTCTCTTGCCTTAAGTGTGTGTGTGTGAAGCACCCCCTCTCTGGTTTACACATACACACACATTCTGCTTTTCACAGAAACTCTGCTCTGTCACGATTCTTTTTAAAGGTAAAGTGCAGGTTCATTTGTTTGTTTGTTTTACGTTACAGCAGTTATTCCGTTAGTATGCGCTCACACGAGCGTCATTAGTGATGTTCCTTGCTAATTTTTCAGACAAAACAGTCTTTCCGTTAATGTGTGTTTATGTGAAATTCAAATAAGAAAGGTTTACTGTGTAATAAAGGTTTATTAGAAGGTTAAAAAGCCTCTCTTATATGTGTGCCCGCGCGTAATTTGAGACCGTGCCGGTTCACACACTCTCTCTTGGGACTGGAGGGGCTTCACACACACACACACACACACACACACAGCGCCTGCGCAAATAAACGGAAACACTTATCTGTCAGGATTTATTTTTTACTTTTTTTAAAGTTAAGTGTAAAATTCAAATAAGAAAGGTTTTATTTTTAATTTGTTTTATTTTTACTTAATATTTTGTGTTAATTATTATTATGTATTAATTTTTTTGGGCTGTGGAACGAATAATTTGAGTTTCCATTATTTCTTATGGGATAATTAAATTTGGTTTACGAGTGTTTTGGAATACGAGCCCGCTTCTGGAACGAATTATGCTCGTAATCCAAGGTTTCACTGTACTTTAAAAACAGGTTCCTAAAAGAAGTCAATTAAAAGTTTGGACCTCGTTTGTCAGTAACTAAACTTTTAAGGATTGTTGTACGTTTCAAATTTTTTAAGACGGCAAATTGTTTTATTCTCGTGCGGAAGGAGAAACCGCACCTCTTGGTCATGTGATCTGAGTTTAATATCAGACTCCTTCATAAAGCGCTATGATGAAAATTAGTTTAGCTGACGAGACAATTCCACTGCGCTGCTTGCCAAAACACACGCTGAGCCTCACCTGCACATCGTATCAGTGATGGATCTTCTGAGTGTGTGTGTGTGTGTGTGTGCGTATGTTATGCAGCTCCAGCAGGGTGTGACATGAGACAAATTCTCAATAAATCTCATTTCGTGCTGAGACGAACGTCAAGTTGTGCTGAGGGAGAGAAATTTCATCAGAATTGAGATCAATAGTTTGGAGATTGAGAGAGAGACAAAGAACGAGAGGAATATTTTATAAACGTAAACGATTTCCATGCTTGAAGAAATTAAATGTATTGAGACGACATTAGAGAAATGCAGCTGCTGCCTTTAAATAGTTAAAAGGTGGGGTTAGATTTGTACTGACCCTGTACACTACATAAGGCAATGTGGGCGCGTCCTAAACCACACAGCAGATTTGTTATGTAGGCCACATACACACCATCATTGGACTAAAGCTCCTGGTCTGATGTTCCTGGGCATAGGATCATCGTGTCTAGACTGAAATTAATAATTTAAGATTTCTGGTTTCTCAGGCTAATGTTCCTGGGCTTAAATATATAAGCTTGAAGTTTCTGAGCCGAAGTTCTTGGGTTAAACGTCATTGATTTAAGTGCTGGACTGAAACATCTGGTCTGAAGTTTGTGGTCTAAACTTTCCTAAGAGAACTTCCTGGGCTTAAGTGTCAAGGCTGAAGTTCCTGGTTAAAAGTCCTAGGGTTCTTGAGCTTACATGTCAAACCTAAAAGATCAGTGATAAAAAAATCATGATGCAGAAACTTTGGACTTCAATATCTTGGCTGACGTTCCTGAGCTCCAGTTTCTGGCTAAAGAAATCTCCTGGCTTTAAAATCTTTAGGATAACGTCTGTGTCCTATGTTTTCTTTTTCCAAATTCCTCTGTCAAAATGTCTGGGATAAAGTTGCAGGTTCAATTTTCCTGGCCGTAAGTTCTTTTTCAGAGGTTTTTCTTATTGTTGCAAGTGTGAAGTGAGGAGATGAGAACATACAGTGGAAGAGCACCAGGAAATACCTGCCACCCAAAATTAAAGTCGAGTAAGTTCCTGGGATTGAGTTACTTTTACATTTAGGCATCTGTCAGATGCTCATATCTAGAGTCACATACCTGTACATGTGACAAGTGCTGTGAAGTTTCCATCATTAATTATATCCTTCCACTGGTTCACATGGTGTCTAACTTAAAGTACCATCAGTCAAACACTGTAGGGAAGGAGTTCATGGCTTTGACTTCCTGGGTTCCTGGGTTTGCATTCTTGTATGTGAAGTTTATGGGGTTATGTGCCTATGTTAGAAATCCTCAGTTTGACCTCCTGAGCCCAAGTCCCTTTTTTTGAATTCTTTGATTTTAATTTCCAGGGCTTGAGTTCCTGGGTTTGATGTCCTGTATTTGATTTCCTTTGTTGTTGTTTTTTCAGGGGTTGGATCCCAGGCTTTGAGTCTCTAGGTTTGAGTTTGTTTGATTCCGGTCCATGGATTAGAGTTCCTCTTTGGGTTTCACCCGGGGTTCAACCGGTGTTTTGAGGCTGGGATTGAGTTGCTGGAATTCATTTCCTAGGTTTGCCTATCTGGAGTTGGGTGCTTGGGCCCTGCGTGTGTAAGCTTTAATTCAGTAGATGTAAGTTACTGGGTTTTCATGTCTGGATTTGTGTTCTTCAACTGAAGTTCATAGAGTTGAATACCTATAAGACTTAGTCTTATATTTTGTTTCCTGTGTGTGTGAGTCTGGCTTTGAGTTGCTAGGTTTGAGTTCCTGAGTTAAGCTTCAGTGGAAAGTCAGCTACCGGAACTTAAATATAGGACTTTATTCGGGATAGGTAAATGTGGGTCAGTGTGAGGAACTAGTATGTATTTTGTTCCTCCCACTGAAAATGAAGTGAAACATTCCAGTAGTGAGAGAGGGAGATGGATTGTAAATGATAGTACATAGTGAAAGAATGTTAAAGATAATGGAGGGGACTGACTGACAGCACAGCATAGCTCTCTCTCTCGCGCGCGCCTTTAATCAGGTTAAAAGTGCTCAGTAACTGCTGTTTTACTGTAACACTGACCTCAGTACACATTAGCCTCTGGTCTTCTGTAGCCGCTCATGCTGAAAGATACTGCCTAGGTGTCTATTTTTAGTTAGGTGTGTGTGGAGTGATGGCTGAGGAACACTGTGGCTTCATTGTTCTTTGAGTCTTTTTCACATGGCCATGGTCTTATATTGACTAGTTGGATCTTTTAGCTCACATGACTGACTTCATAACTAAAAGTTTGATGTTGTTTTAAAGTCTAGACAGAGCTTATTAAGTCATATATTTTTTTATTTTTGCAAAAATACACAAAACAAGATGAAAATCATATTTAAAACTTGAGTATGCTCATTGAAGGCAGAATGGTAGCTTAATAGATATCACTGTCACCTCGTACCCCCAGTTTTAGGGATTTGACTCTTGTCTTTGGTCTGTGTGTGTGTCTGCTTAAATGTCTTGGACATAGTTCCAGATCCAGCCTTCATTGTCTAGGCTTAATTGTTCAGGCCAAATGTGCTACACCATGTCTACTGGGTCAGAAATTTCTGATACGAAGGTCTTTGGACTAAAGTTACTGGACTTCATTGTCCAGACCCAAGCATCAAGGCTTAGGCACCCATGCCATAGTTTCTGATTCAATTCAATTCAATTCAATTTTATTTATATAGCGCTTTTAACAATGGTCATTGTCTCAAAGCAGCTTCGCAAAAAATTAAAGAGTTTTTTTTTTTTTTTTTAGAAAAGAAAAGAAAATATTTGGAAGTGTGTATGTGTGAGAAAAATGTGTCTAGATAATAATG
>JAOVVA010041480.1:0-14918 GCA_028565275.1 Leiocassis micropogon
ATTTATGTTGTATTTAAATTTGCATTGGACCTCCTTTCCGTACGTTCTATTTCTGCCACATACCGGATCCATGTACACTTATTGTCAATCTATGATTCCACCACCGATGCCATGTTAGAGATTACAGATGACAGAGCAAACCGTCTGACTTTTTTCGGAAACAGCATTAATGTGGCAGCACAGTTTAAAATGAAGTAACCATAAGGAACACATGACACACATTTCACTGACATAATCCACATTCTCTCCTTTTTATTTTTTTATTTTTTCAGGGCAAGAACAATAATAGGAGTTTTGCCTTGGTCAAATACAGATAGGTGTCGACTCTACCTTCAAAACAGCTTTAAACACAAAGGGTTTTAGACATACTGAAACAGAAAGAAATCTTACATACAGGTGTTATACAGTATACGTCCAAGCATCTCACAGTAACTGCATGATAATGATGATGATGGTTGCATCTTTTTGAACTGTTGCTCATGCAATGCTATTGGAAGAAATCTGTGCACTGTTGCCTGCATGAGCTCACATATGCCCTGATTGGTCAGTGCTGCTGTGATTGATGGGAGATCTAAGTGTGCCACCCCTCATTTTCAGCACAGTTTAAAATGAAGTAACCATAAGGAACACATGACACACATTTCACTGACATAATCCACATTCTCTCCTTTTTATTTTTTTATTTTTTCAGGGCAAGAACAATAATAGGAGTTTTGCCTTGGTCAAATACAGATAGGTGTCGACTCTACCTTCAAAACAGCTTTAAACACAAAGGGTTTTAGACATACTGAAACAGAAAGAAATCTTACATACAGGTGTTATACAGTATACGTCCAAGCATCTCACAGTAACTGCATGATAATGATGATGATGGTTGCATCTTTTTGAACTGTTGCTCATGCAATGCTATTGGAAGAAATCTGTGCACTGTTGCCTGCATGAGCTCACATATGCCCTGATTGGTCAGTGCTGCTGTGATTGATGGGAGATCTAAGTGTGCCACCCCTCATTTTCTGAGGTTATGGCCAGTCTTGCTCTCTTGAACCCCTGTCTGTAAATGGCCATCATCGAGATTCAAACTTGCCATCTGGAGATGATACTGTAGGGCAAAAGTCTGGAACAAGTCTGGAACAAAATATTTGCATTTTATGAGTTCCTTATTTTAATACTTAAATCTGTGGCATTAAAAAAATCTTTTCATCAGGACTACTTTGGAATATTTGTAAACCAAATTGGGGTTAAGAAACTAATACGTAAATATATAAAAATAATTACTAACTGATTTTACTTAATTGCTGCTTTTATCTTCAATAATCTTTTCTGAGCATGTTAGTGTATACAGCCAATGATTTCGCTTTCTCTATTTATCCAAAAAGCTTAAAGCCATCAAAGTGAATGAACAGTTCAGAGAGACCAGATCAAAGCTATCTTAATGCCTGCTGATCTTGCCGCTGGCTTTGTTCCATTTTTTTCAACTACTGTTTACTTTGTTCAGGCCCTAATGGCGAAACTCACCCTGACTCACCTTGCTGGTGCCGTGACCTGAATTAACAGTGCTAATTACAAAGTGTATGGTGGATTCCAAAACATGAAGCAATTAAAAATTAATAATAATAATAAATAAAAAATTAATAAAAACAACAAACTGAAAGCAACACGGACTGAACATAAGCAAGAGACAAAATCTAGTTACAAAAGTGTCCAGAACACTTCACAGATTTTATGATTCTCTAAAGCAGTGGTTCTCAACATTTATTTCTTGGAGCACCCTGCTTGTACATAAGAAAAGTGTTGCCGCCCTCGCAAAAACCCCAACCCCAGCCCAGCCCATATACACAAAACAAAAGAATAAACCTATTCTTTTAAAATAGACTTTTAACTATACTTTAAGTGTGTAATTATTATCTTAATGAATATGTGCAAATCTAATTCTGACAACCTCACAGCCTCAGAGAAGACAAAAGCTTATGCATCCAGGGTGCTTCAACTCTAGTCTTGCAGGGCTAGTGTCCAACCCCAATACCTAAACACACCAAAGCAACCAAGTAATTAACAGATTAGTCGAATCAGCTGTGTTTGAGAAGACTTATCAAACTGTGCGGGGAGTTGAAGAGTCCCACTCTAGAAAATGAATTCCCCTCTATTGGGAAAGGAAAAACCTCTCAGCAAACTGTAAACTGTAACCTCTCCAGTAAATGGGAATAAAAATAAAAAATGACAGGGTATGCTGTTGTAAATAATAAATGCTTGAGTGCTGTAATGTGGTCGGGCGTAAAGCAGAGTTAGTGTTACCACCACAAATAGTTATTATTGACCAAAAAAAAAAAAAAAAAACTTTATATGAAAAAAAAACTTTCATTTTTTAAGTTCATAAAGTTATATTCCAATAATTATTATTTTTAAATAATTAAACAGTGACATACTTTTCATGCGTTTAAAGTTCCATTTTATGTTTTGGAATGTTTGAAAAGCAGCATTAACTCATTGACAGGGTTTCCATGGACTTTAAGACTTTAAAGGTTTTCCTGTTGACATTTTTATGTTTCCAGTACTTCCTGATTTCAAAGTTTCAGTGTCTTAGGTGTTTGTTTTAAGTTTAGAAATGATGTTGTATTACTTAAATTGATTGATTCACTGCCCATTCACTTGGAGCGGGTGAGCGACACAAAACATTGTTCAACGACTGGAGGAGCTAAGAGAGCAAGGTGTGCCCCAATGCCAGAAGGAGGATGACAGGGAGAACTTCCATGCCAAATCTCCAAAACTTAGTCCCATATGCTTAGTACCTCAAGGTCTGTTGTGCTTTAATCATGCTACAGTATTGTAGCGTTTTTACCGCTAGAAGGATCTTGGAGAACAAGTTAGCTTGATTGCTGCCCAATGCAAATGGCTGGGAGAAGTTTATTCATCACACAGTCACAGTACAGCATGGGAAACACATTCACTCGAGAACCACACCATTCAGCCTTAGCATGAACTAGAGCACGATTAGCTAAATCATGTCAAAATTGTTATCTCTGAGCTAAGCTAGGCCATATCCTGCCCCATATGCCCTTCTGTGCCATGCTCTACAAAATGTATGTCCTGTTCTGCCTTGGATATGCCATTTAACCATTTAAGCCTTACCATGCACTGCCTGAGCCTTGCCCTCTACTATCTCGGTTAGGTAGAGGGCAAGGCTCAGGCAGCATGGTAGAGATGGTAGAGGGCAAGGCTCAGGCAGCATACCTTAACATTCAGTGTCATGCTAGAGCTTCTGACAAGGTTCCAGAACATCAAGCCTGATGGAAGGACAGAGAGGAGGAGGTAGGGTAGGGTTGGTCTTGGTCCTTCTGTGGGAGTGTCAGAAGCCACTCCTTCAGGACAGGGGTTATGTCAGGACAGGGTTTCATTTTCAAAGTAGATACATCCAAGGAATGATAAGAATTGTCCCTATAATGTACATATGTTTCATAATATTTAAGTCAGCAACTGGTTGAGATTTTATTTTCTCACTGCAATTATTTTTATTCCAAAGATGATGTCAACCACAATTTTGTCAGTAAATTTAACAATTGCAATGTAAATCTAAATGTAAAATTGACTTTTAAAATGACTTTGACTGAACATATTGTAGTGTACTGGATAAAAGGACAAAGCAAAGTACAATATGCTTGTTACTACGTCTTATGGGGGCAAATTCAAATCACCGGCACAAACATATTGAAAGACAGCTGCTGCTCCATATTGTCTGTCACCGTTCAGTCAGTTGTGCTAATGGTCACTGCCTGCTGCGACAATCTATCCCACAGACATTTGACAGTCCATAACTGCTTTGTCATAGTCTAAATGCAGTATACTGTGAATATGTCAGAATATTGGAAAGACAGATTTAGTAATCATAGTCATTAAATAATGGTGTAGCTATTAGCAACGAGAGCAAGAAGACAGTAAGATCGCTACCCATAGTAGCTCTTAAATAGACTTGGTAGAAAAAAATGGCTTCCTGGAGATTTCAGACGATTAACCATTCTCACGCTCTGCTAACTAGTAAAAAACTGATTGAGAGATGCAGTGATTTGATGCACCAATGATAGCTCTTAATAAAAGTGCTCAAGGGGCTAAGATATTGAGCCTTAGAATGTAGGAAAAAACTTACAAAACTATTTTCCAATGAGTAATTTTATGCCTAGAAGTAAAAAAAACTGTCCAGTGTCTTTCTCTGGTTTTCCCTGGGTAAATAACTTGTTCCTAAGCATATGACAGTGTTAAAGGAAACATTTAATTTACTTTTGGGGACTCTTTAATATGGCATTTAATTTCCATTGTCTGGAAAATAGAACTGGAAACAAAAGAATATTGTAGAAAGAAAAGACTAAAATGAGGAGAATTGGATATAATAAAAGATGAAGAAGGGTCAACCACATGTATGGTGAAAATGCGTCAAGCTTGCTACTGCCACAGAAACTGATGGGAAGTGTGGATGCCAGTAACGGGGCAAATGCTCATATGGGCTACATCTGTGTGTCTGTGAGAGAAACTGAAAACAAAGCGAGCATTCCTTATAAGATGGTCATATGAATGTTCCACATCTGATTAGAGTGGCTTTAATTTTGTTTAGAGTGGCTTTTTCTTTTGTTCCTATTGCCCTTTTTACAGAACCGCTCTTTCTCGAAGTCATTTAATTAATCTTCCTTATAAGGCAAAACTTCAGCCCAGATCTATTAATATGTATTATGGAAGGAAGCGTGATGCAAATAAAACTGAAGAACCTAAATAAAAGTAATTCTATGCTAAAAATATATGAGGTATGCAGTCAAAGGCTTGTGAAACAGCCTGTGATTAGGTTAGTTTAACCAGAGAGCCTATTTAATTATCACGCTGTGAGGTCAGGCTATAAAATTTAGTTAGGCAGTAGGAGAAAATGACAACCTTTGACTTTGCTGTAATAACAATGATGTTAACTAGAGCTACAAGTCTGCTTGAGAGTCTGCACTCTGGCCACCAATGCAGGAAAACACATTCTAAATATTCTGTAACTGAATCGCAATTGTTCAACAACTAATAAATGATGAGGGTAAACAATTAATAATGGTTAAAATTATTGATTGTTGGTCATAATTTTTTCCATCTCTGTTTCTTGTGGGCAAAGATCCTGTTATGGGCTCCAGCGTGCACTGTACTTTACCTCACCCGTCTGCACAACTGTGAATATCTCCCTATTGTCTCGTGTTTGCCTTAACATAACAAAACAATTTACCATTACAAATAAAATAATATCCAATAAAACATTTTTAAACTTATGCTTGATGGTTTAATCAAACATATTTGTATGATAAATTACTGATTTGTACACTAGTAGTATAATTCACTGATTTACAAATACAAGATAAACATAACTGATGAAATAGCATTCACTTGGCAAGCATCATCCATGAGACCTTGTTTTCCGACAGGTAAACTAGAGAAAACATTATGATACTAACATTAGAGCCAGCTGCGTAAAGCATGAAGCAGTCAGTAATTAAAAATAAGATTTACAAGGTGATGTGCAAGCTTAACTTGCTGAAACGTAACCGTCCAGAGTAAACCTCATGCCTCCAGGGTGCCTGCATTTTAGATGCATTTAACTTGCTTCATTTGTGTATTTTTGGTGAAATGTTCCCATACTTTTCCACCCTGATTCTCTCTCCATATTGCTGTCATCCGTATGTTTTTTTCATTAATAAAGAATGCAGTTATGACAGACAATGGAAGTGATACGACCCCCAGCACTTCCTGTTACTCATTACAGTTACAAGTGAATATTTACATTGTTTATAATGTGACATAGACACTAAAAGTTCACATAGACAAATTTTTATAATCAATGTTATTTACTGTATTATATTGATTAATCATAGTCGCCATCGTCTATACCGCTATCCCAGGAGATGTAGGGCACGAGACGGGGTTCTGTGCCAATCCATCGCAGGGCGCACACACAAACACACTTACACACTACAAACATTTTGGGAATGCCAATTAGCCTAATCTGCAGGTCTTTGGACTGTGAGAGGAAACTGGAGTATTATCATCATTTTGCCTTACAGTACCTATCAATTGAAAGTGATCCTCATGGTAATGCAGTGTATCACAGCAGTTTTTCTGGCATGGTAGTGGTGGTTAAGTGGAGCAAGTAAGATTCTAAACACCTCAGTGTCACTGCAGGGTTAAGAACTGTCAATCAAAAACAGTGTCAATGGATAGTTAACACACAGTGAACATGACAAGAATGTATGAATACTACATAGCAATACTCATATGCCTTATGCACCACTAACAGACCGGTTCGGATAATTATAAATCTTGTCATCCTTACTTGTGTACACATCCAAATGGCCAATATTTGTGATATTTGTGATTCTATGCACGCTTAAGATCTATCACAATATATTGAGTTTACTATGAGGAAAGTGTCTTTTAACATTAATTTTTCTTGTCAAGCAGTGTTTTGTTAAAAAAATAATAATAATAATAATAATAATAAGCAGGGCATGATCAATAATGCTAAATTTTCTTCAAAATCATTTGATATGGATCTGGATATTGAAAAGCTGATTTCATCATGGACCATTATTCATATTTGTTAGTGTGATCTTGTGCTTCGTTGAACACATGATTCATTTACTTCAAATGAATGACAAAAATAATTGAGTGAGTAATTTGAGACAGAGTGACTTTATACCTTCTTCGGTATCATTATCTGCCAAAGCACCACGCTGAACAAACAGACATCTGGAAATGTGGTAAAATGTTGATTGAAATTAATATCTCTTTTACATCCTCATGCCATTAAAGGACTCGGGTATCATAAGACCACATCTGCACCTGCAGTGAGGTGCAGAATTACTGAAGGACTGCCAGCATGAGAGGGCCATTCAGGACAGGGTCAGTTAAACAGGCTACTCTGTGTATTATCGCAATTTAACATAATGTAGAGGAATTCTTTTAGTCATTCTTCTTTAATAACAGCTTAATCTGGTTCAGTGTCATGGTGGATTCTGAGCCTGTTTTTTTTTTTTTTTTATTCAGTGACAAAATTTAGATTTGAATTTTTTTATGTTCAAGACATTAATGTTTTAATGTAAGTTATACTTGGTGGGTGGTTTTCTTTTTTAAAATAGGGTGTGTGATATAAAGAAGAATATTAGCCATATAAAATAGAAAGGCATGAGAACTTTTTTCCTCCTAGAATTCTGACTTTAGGAGAAGGTTTTATCTGCGATTAAAGTCTCAGTAAGAATTCTGAGATTAAAGTCAGAAATCTGAGATTAACATTAAAATTCTGTGAATAAAGTCAGTATTCTAAGATTAAGGTCAGAATTAATAGATTTTGAGAAAATAAGGGCGGAATTCTGAAAAAAAAATATGTCATAATTCTAAGATTTAAGTCAGAATTCGGAGAAAAAGTCAGAAAGCCAGAACTCAAATAAATGCTTTATAGTGGCCCTAATCCTCTTCCACAGTAATGGATAAGTTTAGTGCAGTCATAAAACAGCTGCGTTTGACAGTGAACAATAATAGAGTTAACTTCTGCACTCAAAAAATATATATACACTATATATATATATATATATATAAACTCAGTATCTGCACATGTCAGCTATTTTTAATTTTCTGATCTATTTGTTGAACTTAGACTAAACTGATATGGAGTCAGCCCAAACCCACAGTGACCCCATTTGACAGCTTTTTGTTGGGGAAAGAAAGGAGGAAGACATAAGTACAAAGGAATTTCACAATTGCAGGCATGTCATAGCATCTAAATTAGCTCATATAAAGGAAGTGACTGTTTTTTTATGAGGGCAGAATTTTATGGCACGTCTCAGCATCCGTCCCTCAGCAGCATACCAGAGAAACCACAACCATTAAGGCCTGAGGGTAAGTAATGTTACTGTTGCTTTCTTTGTAACATGTGCATAGTAGAATTCACATTTAGAACACAAATATACACAGTACAATACAGTATATAGTAACATTTTGTAGATTGTAGTCAATAACATATGCATTTATATTTGATGTTTGATAATAACAGTTATTTAACAGATTAAGGTTCTGTTGAAAACATGAAAAGGCTAATAGGCTTCTGTGCTGACAGAGGCAAAGTGAAAATTGCTTTAATGTGCACATAAAAGCGTGTGTGTGCATGTCCGTTCGTGTGTGTGTGTGTGCGTGTGTGGGTGTATGTGTGTGATTTGTCACCCCGGTCAGGGTGACGCACCATACTGTGCATGTCCTGTTTTAGGAACCCACTGCAGTTTTATTCTGGAGCTCTTTATTCTCCAGAGGTCACAGTGTGGTGAAAATCAGAGTAATGAATGAAGGGTGCATGCCCGTGTCATATTTTTCAAGTGCAGACCTGACCCACATGGGACGCACATTATGCATACCTATAAACTTTCAAGCACACACTCTGGAATATGGTTTAGATATTATGACTAATAAGATCGATAACTCCTCTAAGTTCTGTTTTAGCATCTATGTACTTGTGCAACTTTAAAGACAAAGACAAAGATGGTTGTAACTGGCAAGAACCATGCTATCTTCTGGGAATTCTGTTGATCTCAACTAATGATCACCCCCTCCCCCAAACTACCGCCACTACCACCAAAAGGTAGTGAATACTTCATTATAAAAAAAAAACTAGGGCAGTATTTCCTGTGTGTTTGTTACACATGTGTTTGTGGCTCGCTCTCTCAAAAACTTTTTCTCTTCTTTCCTAAAAAGGTTAATTTGTTTTGTGCTCTAGCAGGGCTCTATCAACTTAAAAGGGGATTCGAAACAAGAATAGTGGATCCACAGATGGAACTACGACTCGACCTTATTGGAAACCTAAGAGCATCACTAGGACTAGGTCAAAGTCAAAACAAAGACTGTACTGGTAAGGTTGGTCTGATCTTATGAAAATTGTGAAGGACAGCGGAATGGATTAAATAGGCCTCAGATGTATATATTGGGATAGGGTTTGTTTTCTGCATTTGGTTTCTTTCTTGTCACAGTAAGTGTATGTTAATTTCATTCAAAGCTTGCAGGATATGTACAGAACGAGTCAAAAGTTTGGACACAAGTTTGGATTTATTTTTGAAATTCTAGCATGGTGAATTCTAGGTGGTGGATTTTTTATTTTAAAAACTATAAAACAGCAAGAAAACTTGAAATGTTAAGACACGATGGTTCTGGAATAGTTTATGTGAGAAAAGTTTTGTCAAGTGCATTTGTAGAACCCATCAAACACCATGATGAAACTGGCTCTCATGAAGACCTTCACAGGAAAACAAGACATAAACTTACCTCTGCTGCAAAAAAAATAATTTAGAGTTACCAGCATTAAAAACCACCAATTAAGAGCACCTTAGTTTATAGTCGTTTTGAAGGCTTTACAGACACAAGTAGCAGACACATCTCAATATTAATTATTCAAAGGAGATTATTGATTTTTTTTGGATGTTGTTGATATTTATAATGTCGAAAAAAATAAAAATCAGGAAAAAAAAAAACATTGAATTAGAAGATCCAAACCTTTAACTGGTAGTGTATGTAGATGTGTACAAGCACTATGTATTTAACATCTATTTTCATTCATTCATTATTTATTCATGCTAATTACCATGTAACTTAGGGTAAGTGCTTCTAATTAAATAAAAAAGTTTGTTTAGATTTTAAGAAGTAAAAGAAAGAAATGTATTTAAAAATGTTTAAAGCATCTAGAAATAAAGTTATTAAAAGCAGGATTTTCAGAGCAGTAAAAAAAATGTCTTGTGCACCTGTCAAGTTATAAACGGATTACAAACATTAAGTTGAAAGAATGTATTCATAGACTGTGTAAAAATGTGCATTAAAATAAATTTAATAGCAATTAAATTTATAATATTTATTTATAATAATAGCAATTTTTCATTCACAAATTAAAACAAATAATATTTTTATTTATTGCAGACCATGGGAACCTGTGCTCGCAAGCTTTCTATTGTCTGTTTAATGTGTCCCAGTAAGCAAATTATATTTTAAAACAACTATTTTTTCCAAAAATAAGTAATAATGTACATATAAGTTTTACAAGATCTTTTTATAAGATCTACAGTATATGAACTTATATGTCTCAGTATCCTGTATGAAATTGTATTTCTTACTATTTACAGAAATATGGTAGAAAGGTGGTTGAATTTTGAAGCTTAGTAAGTCAGTCTGGCTGAAACCAAACAAAAAAACTATTTTTTTACATTTATTTTTCATTTTACAAGTTTTATGCTAATTAACTTATTTGGGCTGCAAACAAGATTGCCAAGATTGCCAATTCCCATGTATTTATGCACATGACACTTTCATAAGTCATTTTCATAAGTCACTTTTCATGCATATTTGCACAGCCATTGCCACTTTAAAACACTTTAAAATTTTTATATATATATCCCCCCCATATTCCTATATTTCTATATTTTGTAATATTTTTAATATGCCCTTATTTGTACAGTTCGTTTATTTTACTAGTTACATTTATTTTCCTTCGTATTTCATTTCTTTTTATTAATATTTGTTCCTTATATATAGTTTTTATTTAATTCTCTTTTTAAGGTCACCGGCGGTCGTACAAGCATTTCACTGCATATTGTACTGTGTATGACTGTGTATGTGACAAATAAAATTTGAATTTGAATTTGAATTTGTATTCAATGTACTATCTACGGATATACCAAATGAGAATGGTGGCACTACTGCTATCATGTTTCAGATGAAAACTCTGAGGAAAAAAAAGCAGAAAATGTGTCTGTCCTAAGCTATAGAGGTCCTGAAGCCATATATATTTTCCTTTGTGTAGTTTTTAAGCTGTAGTTGTGGTGGTGCCCCTCACTGTAAGGTTCCTACTATGAACCTATTGTGTTTACTGATGTTATTAAGGTGATTAAACATTGTCGTTCCTAAAGATAAAGTTTTCATTTGGCAATAAGCAAACACTTACAGTAAGAGCCTTTGACTGGATAATTACTGCAGTGATTAATATGTTTCAGCTGATAAAAATTCTTTTAACCTTAATTGATGCAGTGAATAGCTTCTCATTTCTTAAAATAAGAAAAAAAATAGAAGACATATTTTCTGGTCATAGTAAAAATAAAAATAAAAAAGAAGGTAAAAAAGAATGTAAAAAAATTATAATAAATAAATAAATGACCAAATGTCCAAAGCATTATAAAAACCTGCACCCATCATGCATTGTGCCCACTGTACAAGCCCTGGATGCAGTGTTATGATCAGAGGTTGCTTCAGTTGGTCAGGTCTAGTCTCAGCAACATTGTGTGGCAATAAAATGAAGTCAGCTGATGACCTGCATGACTGAGTTATCCATTAATTGATTTTTTTTGTCCCTTCCCTGATGGCACAGGCATATCAAATTATGGAAGACTGGTTCTGGGAGCATGAGGAGTCATTTTCAAACATGAACTGGCCACCAGAGCCATAATCAAAGCAGTAAATAAATAAATAAAGTTAGTGTGTTACTTTTTTAGCACTTCCTTGGCTATTGTAGGTCTTCCTGTAAACCCTTGAAGCACTCCATAGAGTTATTTGTAAGTAATATGTATTATCTCTGCTGTTACAAAACCAAGTCATTGGCCTTTCTTCGCCTTCAAGTGGTGGTGCATTCCCCCTTGACTCTGCCTTCAGCACTTAATTTCTATGTTGTAGCTAATGAGGTCAGATCGTGCGTAGCTGTCTTTAAAATGGTCCTGAAAATTTATCAGGTGTAAATGTGTGTTTCAGTGCATGAATGGTGACATGCAGTAGGCTGGCATTATCCTCAGTGGGATATATGCTTCCTGTTCAGAGCACAACAGGACAAATTGGTGTTTTAGTTTAAAAGTTAAAGAGTGTATTTTTTTTTTTTATGCACAAAAAAAAAAAACAATTGTGAGAGATGTGTGCGTGTGAAAGCAGGATAAGTGTTTTTGGCTAATGGAACAGCTGGAATGATGATGTCACACAGTGAGAGACAGATGCATGGACAAGGACACAGACACTTCGTGAGTCATTGCTCAAGAGAGAACAGCCAAAAGGGTTGACATAAACAAATCAGCTGGTCCACATGCACACACTCATATACTATACACAACAATGTCAAGACTTGGCACTTGTTTGTTAGACATAATTCTTATTTGAACAAACGGCATTTTTATTAATAAACAACCAAACCAATAAGCGTCATATTTATTTTGCAATCCAGATTTTTTTACTACTTGTTTCACCACAAGGCATTACAACATTGAAACACATTCTAAGTACAGCTAGGACTTTTTAAAAATGTAATTAATTTTTGTATAAGATACATTCTCTTATTTCAATTATTTAATGAATTATTCTATATAAAATTAAGCATTTTCATACTTTGCATGGTATCAAGCACTGCTGTTCTAAAAAAAAAAATGAATTTTCTGCATCTGTGTTTTATTGGCCAAGGCCACACTTGTCCTTAGGATCCCAACAAATAGTATATTTCAGACAGGAATTTGTTTGGTGCATGGATTGCCAAATCTTCAGTTAAAATCTGCTACCAGAGTTAGCGTTTGCCTAAAATGTCATTGCAACATACTTTATGTGTATTCTTTCTGAGTCCAAGTGTAAAATTCCACAAAGGTTCAGTGTCAGCTGCCATGGTTAGCACTGGCATCCTGCCATATAAACTCCCATGCCAGGTGTCTTACATAACCACCCTGACACATACACTAGGTGACATTTAGATCTAACTGATATTACTGACCCTGTAGCTGACACTATGGGCCAGTGTGGACATGTATCAACCAGAGAGGGGAGGAAAAAAAACTCCTTCTGTTACCATTTTTCACCACTCAGAGCATCAGTACTGTCATATACTGAGGCAGTTAGATCAATCACATTTAAATGTCACCTGTGTGTATACTGACAGTTGGTGTGATTGTTAGACCACTTCTGTCACCTGGTGGCAAAACACAACATTGCACTATCGCTCCAACATGCTACGTTACTAACCTTGAAGGTAAAAAAAAAAAATCACATTGAAATTCACACTGAGAGTGGAGCTTTTCTCCTCCTTCAATTTATTCTCCAGTTGCTCTTGTATTGCCAAGTTCCCATGTTACCATTCACTTTTTAAATACCTATATATCTACTTCCTTAATACCTTTTGGGGGCAGTGGTGGCTTAGAGGGCTAAAGCACTGAGGTACTGATCAGAAGGTCAGTGGTTTGAGGCCCAGCTCCACCAGGTTGCCATTATTGGGCCCTTGAGCAAGGTCTTTAACCCTATTCGCTCCAGAGGCACTGTATAATGGCTGAACCTGTGCTCTAACACCAGTTATGCTGGGATATGTGAAGAAAGAATTTCACTGAGCATTAATGTATATGTGGCAAATAAAGGCTTAACTTAATTCTGTACAAGGTCACTGGAAACCTGGAATCTGTACTAGATGACATTATGGGCAATATGTCCATAATGGGTCATGACAGGTATTGCATCTCATGAACATGAGCAACAGTTTGCTTCCAGCTCTAAACTACATACCTCTGGTTAAAAAAGACCTAAATCCCATTTCAGACATGCATCCCCTTTTCATAAAAAATTTATAACTTTTACTGAAATTTAAGTGGTCATTTTTTTGTCTGGATGTTCTCACTCACACAATTATGACATAGTGATGTAGAGTGTGGTACGTACTGTAAAGTGAGCCAACCAATCATGACATTCTAGGAAATGCTAACACTGTGAGTCGTTTTGCCAGACTTGACAGTTTTCCCCCTTAGGATACTTTTTCTCATCCTGCATTGAAAAAGTGTGTGTCGTCGGACTACTGAACGTGCTAGATTTTTAAATGCTGTACAGGGAAAAAGTGACATTACGAGCAAATAAAACAGATAACGCACATCTATGTTTCAAATAAAGGTTCTGTAAAAGTTTGGTAAAATTCCTGTGAATGGGCTCAGAGAAGTTCCAGATAGAATAGAAGTGTGATGATGATGGATGACTAACTGGGCTCGCACTGTAATGTAAAGGGTCTTAAAGAGCATTTCTTGACTATCAAGCACAAAGCTTTTTTTTTTAATCTTTGTTTGTGTTTAAGAAACAGAGAACACAAGCAAGCTTCGGCATGCTTGTGGAGGTAAGTCCATGAGTTTCTGCAAACAAAGCATCCTTGCGAGGAAGCATTAATGATGTGTAGTTTTGAGACTAATTAGACACCAAACATCCTGCATCTCTCTCTCTCTCTTTCTCGATGGTTGCAGGAAAAAGCGAAAGCACATACAAATTTCCTCAAAGTTAATTTTTTATTTTTTTATTTATTTATTTTCACAATCCCATGTTTTTTTAAACAAACTGAACAGGTTTTCAGCACTGCCTATGCGGGGTTTTGTCAATCTGACATCCCTTTTCATATTACATGAGTAACATTTACATAAAAGTGCAATATGCCTGAATGACAGAAAATTTATTCTGACAGCTTGATGATCGAAGCTCAAAATGTTAAATATTCCATGTCATGTGATGACATCTGAGCCCTTAGTTTTGTTTTTGAGAACGGCATTTGATGTTAAAAAGGACAAACCAACACATAGGTAGACCACAGAGGGGCTTTCTATGGATGCAAAGCAAGGCATTTTGACCTGAAGGGAAGAGAGGAAATCAATCAAAGCCATCACTAAAGTACTGGACGTCAATGCAACAATTTGGACTGTCATGAAAAAGTAAACAACAGCAACCAGACGGACCAGATGGATAATACAATCCACATCAGAGCGGTGAAAGTATCACAATCCAGCATTCAGAGAGAGCAGAATAACAGGAGCAGATGCAAACTCTAAAAACGTCTCGGGTTACTTTGCTGTAACCCTGTTCCCTGAAAAAGCGGGAACGAGATGCTGCGTGAAAACGCTATG
>JAOVVA010041491.1:0-14916 GCA_028565275.1 Leiocassis micropogon
CTCACAGGTTCATAGGCAGCTGCTGCTACAGCCTGTGGCTTGCCGTGATAAACCTGCTGGAATTCCGGAACCTAAAGGGGACTATTTTGGAACAAGTTGGCTGCAAACCCAAACAGCACTGTCAGCATCTCCGCTGCTTAGTGATCTTGTGGTCCAGCTGGCATAGCATCACTTGGCAGCATATCCTGGTTCAACCAGGCCCCACCCTTCTGCCTGTCTAGTTCTCGCTCTTCACCTTTTCCCCTTTGCCCTCTATCTCTTCATCATGGAAATGGGGGTTTCATTGGGGTCCCCTGAAGCTGCTGTACTCATTTGAGCTGGACATATTGAATACCGGTGAGTATTCAAGGGGGTACATACAGTATCATGCATTTTTTAATTCAGGTTGTAACCAGACCTAAATTCACCCACTCCTACATTAATTAATTACAAGCTAAGACACTGCATAAATCAACCTGGGTGAAGGTGAGACCTGTGCATGGAGATGTGTATAAATATACCCAATTGGCTAATTGTAGCAAAAAGCCCAATTTTAGCAAAAAAAACAAAACAAAAAAAAGCATAAAATAGTGGTAGTGGTTATTTCCTTTTTCATCCATTAATTTTTGAGGAAGAATTGACGGGCATTTAAATGTTATTGAGAAGAGTATGTATGGATGAGTAGCACAATAAAGTAGCGTGGCGTAGGATGTGGGAAGCCCCCTTTCAAAGAACTGACCGGGAATTGACCTCATCGGGCCATTATAACTTTGCCACTTTGTGTTGGTCCTGCTGGATTAGATGACACATACCCCAAAGTCATGCCTCTTCACAACGTCACAGCACGCAGTTGCAGAGGCACTCTTAGGCATTGTGAAGGCACATTTATGCACTGGTTGTTTAGGTTTGTTAAATGTTATATTTTGGGGGAAAAAAGGTTTATATGAAATCTGGATAATGGCTGAAAATCAATTGAATACCTCGGTAGAGGAAAAGTCCCCATTATAATGTTTAACTTATGTTTTCAGTCATTTGTCAATATTTTCAAATGTTTTATGGTTTCATTTTATGGTCAATTTTTGGGAAAAAACATGCCAAAAAAGACCCTGAATTAAAATCAGACAGTGATAGATACATATCAGAATCTGTACTGATTCTCACCCTCCAGGAAAAGAAACTAACAGTCTTGTACAATGATGATGTCATAGTTTATTAAAACAGACAGCATAGGAACAAAACAGTCTTCTACCATATAGAAGATTATTTCCCAAAACTGTTTTTGCATGATGTCAAATTTGTCCAGAAATAAAAGCGTTTATTGACACAGACATAAATAAATCTCTGATGAGGAACTTAGAATGTTTTTTAATATATGTTTTATCTACACAAATTTTAATGAATTTGATGAATGTTGTGAGCTTAAACATTAATGGTGCAAGAAAATATGTAAAAATGTATGTATGTATGATCTATTAAAGCAGAAGCATATTGATGTGACTCTGTTACAAGAAATGCAAAGTGATGTCAGAAACGCTGCTGATTGGGCAAAGAAGTGGGATGGGCACACATTCTTAAGACACAATACGTCAGTGAGTGGTGGTGTTACCTTGCTCTTTGCTAACAATTTTATCCCTTGTAAATGGGAGGCTTTTAAAAGTGAAAACTTTTCATAAGAACATGATTTTGTCACAACCCGCCAAGCCACGTCTACACCATAGATGAGCCTGGCTCCTTCCCCTCCATGCTTCAGTCCGCATCTTACCTTTCTCCTCCCAACTCCACGCCTTGGTCACACATCTCGCTCGACTTTGTCACCGGACTCCCCCCTTCACAAGGGAACACCTGTATCTTGACAGTGGTCGCCCGTTTCTCCAAGTCTGCACACTTTATCCTTCTACCCAAACTCCTGTTTGCCAAGGAAACAGCTGATCTTTTAATACTTCAAGGTGGTGAGCGAGCGCCTTCCAACGAAAAGCCAGTCACTGGCATTCTGCAGCTCCCAGGTATCGTGTTGGCCAGAGGGTAATGTTTCCACTCATGATTTACCCATCAAGACCACTTCACGTAAACTATCCCCTACAGTAGGTATATTCACGATTCACCATTCCAGAGTCATCAACCCGTGCTCTGTTAGACTGTCTCTACCAATATCTATGCGTCGTATCAACCCTACATTCCATGTCTCTCAAATCCATGGTCTCCTGCCCCCTTGATGGGGGTGAAGCCTTTACTGTCCGCAGACGCTTCTCAAATCCCGTTGCAGAGGATGAGGCCTGCAATATCTTGTGGACTGGGAGGGTTATGGCCCTAAAGTGAGAAGTTGGGTGCCTGCCAGATTTATCCTGAACTCATCCTTGATAAGGAAATTTTACAGACTCCACCCTGAGGGACTGTTTAGAATCCCTGGTGGCATCCGTAGGAGAGGGGTTACTGTTATAACCCGCCAAGCCACGTGTACGCATCTTACAGTACCTTTTACCTTTTTGTATACCAACCACGAGACAGTTTAGCGCTTTGGACTTACCATACGTTTGGATTACTGGCTTTGACTTCCTTGTTGTGTTTACGACCACGAGACTGTCTATACCCGCGTGCTGAGCCCATCAACGTTATAATTTTAAAAGCTTTCGGAGGCTGTTGAGGTGCAACGGAGATGGGCCTTTCGGGTGGGAAACTGTGTGCAACGCATTTCAATGGTCCTCAGCTGGCGTCGGGGCTAGAGGATCGGGGCAGGGCTTGTTGGATTCGTCTTAGGGAGCTCTCACAGGCTGTTAAGGTATAACAGAGGTGGGCTTCTCGGGTAGGGAGCTAGGGCTTGATGGACTAGACTTTTAATAATTGATTATTGTAAAAAAAATTGATTATGCATACACTTCAGCTATAGTAGAGCTGTGTAAGCAGCATCTGCCAGTATCCCTTAATGACTGACTATACTTGCAGTTTTCTATGTTTTCACAGAGTGCATGTACTTTTATGCGGTACTTCTAAGCTGCACACGCTACACACTTTTAGAATAATATTTTTGTTTATATCGACTTGAAAATGTAGAAACATGACATTTCCTTTTGGAAGCACATTTAATCCTTGTGTGGTGTTTATATTTTTGTTACTCAGCCAGTGTTCCAGGTCTGATTGACCCGCTGCATTTTGTAGTTTTTAATTCAACACAATCAGTCAATTTTATATTAAAATACTCAACAGATGTTTACTTCATCCTGATGCAATACAAAAGCAATATACATAAGATATATAGTTCATATTTGCCCTTTACCTTTATTAGATCACATTTATGAATTTAAATGCTACTTTTTTTTTTAAATAAAATGTAATAAAAAACATCAATTATCAAAATGAGTGAAAAAAATCAACAGATTTACAAATTAAGCAACTATTGATTTTAATTTATATGAACTATGAATTAGAAGTTTAACGCTTTCACATCATTTTACACAACACAAGCTGAACCATGTCAGTCTAGCCAACACATCAGCCCCACTAAACACATTGCCTTGTCATACTGTTCAATACTATACAACACATGAGGAAACAGAGTTTTACTGTGTATGTGTTGCATATGTACATAGCGTTTCTCTGTCCATCTTGAGCCCACACACCAGCACATTTTTTGTTGTTGCTGGCTGCAACCTAGAATAATAGGCACAGGGTTGTAAATTAGGGGGAGGCGGTGCACCCACTTGTCCCACACCGTCCTCCGACATCAAGCTGGTATGTCATCTTGTTTATTAAAGTGGATAATCCTGGAAATTATACAGAAGTTTTCCAGGGACATTGTTGCATGGAAATGTTCTCTGCCAGTTTCTGCATCCTACTGGGATTCTGTGGATTCCCCCTCCGACCTGAAAACTCCAGCAAGGAAAAGAGCCCCAAAGTGGGCAAAAAAAGTGGGTGTTCCAAAAAAGATGCCTTCCTTCTAAAGTATTGCAAACAAGAATAATTTTTCTGGGTTGAATCTGGGACAAAAAGCTCAAAATAAGACTTGATGTCATGCACATGAGTAGCTGCCATCCCTGTTGGCCCTGGGTGCATTCTTATCACATTGGCAGCCATGCTGGGTGGTACATTTCTTGGGCAAGAAGACCATTCATTATTACCATTTTTTGACATCCATATTTCTTTACTTGGTACCTGCTGATGGGCTTCTGTTTCTGGATCTGGCTGCTGATGGTCTGGTTCTGCGTCTCGTCTTTGTTTTGGAACTAGCTGATCAGTTTGAATCTTTTCCTTAAAGGCACTGTCAGACTCTGAATGTTCAAAAATGTGACCATCAAGCATCTTTCTCTTCCAAATTCAATTGCAATGTCTTCTGAACAGAGAATCTTTTGGCCATCTTGATAAGTTGTGATAAGGAACGACAACCTTGTGCGGGACCACAGGGCCAAAACACAAAACCCACACTCTCTCACACACACATACACACATTGGCTTTGGACTTGCGCCTCCGGATTTGTTTGTTCTCACGGCTGGATCTCCGTTTATCGACACTTATCTGGCTAACCACCCTGATTTCTCTCCGTCGCTCCTCGGCTGCAGTCGTGCCCCGCACGCCCTGTGTGCACACTTCCACCTTCGCGGTGAAACGCTCACGCCATTCGCCAGCCAAGTTTATCAGTTTCTGCTCATGGGTCTTTCCTCTTTCCACACTCGCCCTGACACAGATAGGAGGAGGACAGAGTGAAGTTACACAGGACCTACAATTTTTGCACTTTTATTAGCAGTGGGTCCAGTGGACCCGAACTTCATCTACAGTATGTAATATAAATGTGTACGGGGGGGGTGTACAGGGTGTGGTCTTTGAAAATGTTTTCTGATATCTGCTCTTCACAGAAAATGAGCCAAGGCCAATGAGTCTAAATTTGAAAAAATTATTTATTGTATAATTAACACCACACAAGGGTTAAGGCAAATAGGTGAACATACTGTATCACAAGACTCAATATTTGTTCCAAACCTTCGTGTTGCATGTAGAGGGGCAGCAAACGGTGAATATCCAACAAACATCGAACGGCAAACGAAGTTTACCACAAAAATCTAAAGACGTTTACTTTACTTAAATTTGATGCAAATAAGAAATGCCTACATGGAATTCAAATTAAAAATTTGTACTGTAATTTTAGTACTGTGATTATGAATTCATTTAATTATAATGTTGCGCTTGAATTAATCTGCTACCACGTGAGTTAATTTTTAAGATAATGAACTAAGTCTATAGATATATGGCAACACAGCAAACACACACCCCTAATGCCGTCTGGTTGAGTGCTGTCTGTGTGACTGAAATAACTGCTCACATCAGCACGCACTTTCACTTTGCAAAAGGCAGAGTTTATTTAGCGAGTATATATTTGTGTTTTGTTGTTTTTCTGGGGAACTATTACTAATTTTACATTTCGTCTGCTAAGCAAAAGTTGCCACTCTTTGTGACTAAAACAAAGCCGCATGTTTTCATCTGCCTTTTGATCAAAACACTACCTTTTGCAATGTGAATAGCGGGCCGATGTGAGCAGCTTTATTTCATAATATACTCAGATCACAAAGATCTTTGCAAAGCAGATGAAATCTAACATCAATAAGAGAAAACAGAAAACAACATAGCACAAATATATACTCCCTAAACAAACGCTGCCTTTTACGACGTGAAAGTGTGCGAACTGTAGCTTCATTTCAGTCATAAATTCACAACCACATTTCAGCCTTTTGGTCAAATAATTATTCAGTGCTGGACACGAACAGTAAAAATAGCATCATGATTAATTTTTTTATAAAAAAAAGCCTGAAGCGCCTCGTGTGGATTTATGTGACGAGTCATTTTCTCAGGACAAGATTCTTATATCGATTTCGAAGATTTTATTTTGTTTCTTCTTTTCAACGTTTCCTGGGTCTTACCAGCTGGTACCACAAGTTCATTCCGCATTTTGCTGATATAACCGCCCCGCTAAATAATTTAAAGAAAAAAGGAGTAAAATGGGAATGGACCGAAAAGTGCCAGAACAGCATAGACACCATAAAGAAAGCCCTTCAGAACCCACCTGTACTAGTCCAACCCGATCTCAACCAGCCGTTTCAACTGCACACGGACGCCCGCGAAGTGGGCCTAGGAGCCAACCTCACCCAAAACTCAGCCGAAGGAGAACGAGCAGTAGCCTACACATCCCGAACTTTAAGTGGAGCGGAGGTGAATTACTCCACTTTAGAAAATGAGTGTTTAGCACTTGGGCAGTAGAAAAAAGGAAGCATTACCTGGAGGGCAGGGCTTTCGATGTCTTTACCAATCATGCCGCCCTGTCTTGGGCCTTCAACTGCCCTAAAACCAGCTCTCGCCTCACCCGGTGAACCCTAAGGTTACAACAGTTCGTGTTCACAGTTCATCACAGAAAAGGCTGCTTAAACCTGGGTCTGGATGCCCTCTCCTGAGCTCCCCCACCCCTAAAAGTGGGCACCGCATCATGTTTAGCCATCATGACCACCAAATGTTCCACCAACTTACCCAGCGATCTGTGTGAAATAACCCAAGCCCAACAGAAGGACCCTACGATCATCCAGCTGCTCAGAGGAGACCAACCGAGAAATGCACAAGATCAAAGGATCTCCTTTAAACACCACCAGGGGGCATTATATCGCAGGGTTCCAATAAAACACAGAGAAAAATTTCAACTGGTGGTCCCTCAGTCATTAACCCAGGGCGTTTTCCAGTACTTTCATGACAATCCTTTAGGTGGACACCTGGGGTGACTAAAAACCTTGCTGAGATTACTAGATGTGGCTTGGTGGGCGACTGTGCGCAACGACGTATGGCAGTATGTAAAGACCTGTAACGTTTGGCAAAGATACAAGCCAGAAAACACCAAACCCAGCGGGCTGTTACAGAGCACGAAGGTCCCTGAGCCTGGACATACAGTGGTGCTGGACATTATGGGTCCCTTTCCCCTGAGAAAACGCTTACCTGATAGTGGTGGTGGATTATTTTACTAAGTGGGTGGTGATGTTTCTCCTGTACTTCTGATATTAAAATTGTAAAAATTCTACGGGAGGAAATCTTTACCAAATGGGGCGTTCCCAAATACCTAATTTCCGACCGAGGTCCACAGTTCACATCCTAGCTACTGGACAAACTCTGCCAAACCTAAGGGAGCATACAGAAGCTGACCACGAGCTATAGTACCACCCATAAACCAACCTGATGGAACGGGTAAAGAGGTCTCTTAAAACAATGATAGAATCTTACATTGGGAATTATCACTAAAACTGGTACCAGGGGTTATCTGAGCTCCGCTTCCATCAACTCGGCCCAACAGGAAACAACGGGAAAAACACCAGTGGAGCTCACGCTAGGCCGGCATCTGGAAGGACCACTGGAAAGGCTCTGGAAAGACAAAGGACCATTGCGAAGGAGGTGAAACACCGGGTGAATAAACATAAAACCAAACAAGCCAGATACTACAATACCCGGAGGAAAGATACACACTTCCAGCCGGGCGAAATGGTTTGGATAAAGACTCACCCACTCTCCTCCATGTCGCAAAAATTCTCTGCTAAGCTAGCGCCCAAGTGGGAGGGAACAGCAGAAATAAAAAGCAAAAAAGGGCCAATAAATTACACCAAATCTATAAATAAAACCTTCTGGAATGAGATTTTGTTATAGTACCTACACAGCACAGTATTTATTGCTAAGTTTTGCCCCCTAGTGGGTTAACAATGACTAGGATTTTTCCCCCCCTAGAATATTTCTCTTCAATACTGTTCGAAAAGGCAGTTTCAATTCGGAACAATTCAGAACAGAAATTCCAATTTTATTTGGTTCTCCAGGTTAGAACCTTTATCGAACTGGTGCCTCCGAGCTAGACAGTGATTAATCCATGACAACTGTATCATTTGTGTTTTATTTTGCTGGTTAAAGTGTTGGATATTAAAAGGTACCAGAGGACCGCTGTACAGTATGGCACTTTACAAATTAGTTTAGAAGATTTGTTTTAACATGAATATGTTATGTTGTAGAGAGAGCGCGTGGTGTTAGCATGCTGGGTGATTGTATACAAAGCCCTTATGCAGGGTGTCGGAGGGGAGGCTATGTGAGTGTAAGCTGCGGTAGTGCTTGTGCAAACTTTGGTGAAAGTTTCCAGTTCAGAGATAATGTGGGTTTGTTAATAAAACTAAATTTACTGAAACAGAAACAGAAACGTGAACACAAATGCCCTGCTTTCTTGAAACAGGGCGTATCCTTATCTTTTCTTTAATTTTCTCTTTTCTTTATTTCTTTTATTATTTTTATTATTTTTATTATTATTATTATTATATTTTTTTAACTTTTATTTTCAACTCTCTCTTTTTCTCTATTCTTTTCACTTTTCAGTTGTCTTTCTTTTGTTTTTCTTTTCAGTTTTCTCTTCTCTTTTTCATTTCCCTTTTGTTTTTAGTTCTCTCTTTTCTTTTCAGTTTTCTCTTTTCCTTTCTTTTTAGTTTAATCTGTTTTCTTTTTCTTTTCTTTTCAGTTCTAACTTTTCTTCTTTTTCTTCCCTGGTGCTTCCTAAATGTCCACACGTCTACTGCTTTGTCTTAGAGACCTATATAGACATGTGTCCAGGTGTTGTGCGTTGTCCTTAATTGCCATAATGGAAGCGTTGCCTTGTGGCGGCATGAGAGGGCGGCCGCAGCTTTGCTCAACTTTTGCATTTCGTGAGACCTGTGACATCACAGAATAATTCCTAAAATTTTGCCAAATAGTTATTCTTAAAAGTAAAGTTTTAATATCAGAAGTACCAGAACTTTGTTACAATCGCCACTTGTGCAAGCATTATTTTTTGGACACTATACACAGTATCGCTTAACAAAATGTTATTAAAGTTGTGATCACAAGCTCTAATCCTAACGATGCCACAGCCATCTGAGCATAAGAGCCAAGAAAGACATTACTCTTTCTCTCTTCTGTCAATCAGAAGGACACTAGGCATTCCCTGGTTTCTGTGAGTTCATGCAATAACAAAACAAGGCAAGAATAATACAATAAAAATATAATAATATCTCCAAGAATAACTAAATACAAGACTTGGTAAGGATTGGTAGTAGGTTCACAGTTTTTGGATTTTGTGTGTTTATTTAAAGCTTGGTCCATGATTTATTCCATATGTGAGTTAGTAATATTACTAGTATTAGAATGATGGTGACAGTAAGTTTGGGCAGTGGTAGCTCAGCAGAATATGGCTCTGAGATACTGATCAGAAGGTTGACGGTCTAACTCCCAGTTCCACTAATTGACACTGTTGGCCTCTTACGCAAGGCCCTTAACCCTGTCTGCTCCAGGGTCACTGTATCATGGCTGGCCATGTGATCAGACCCCAGCTTCCTATCTGGTAAATGTGCAGAAACCAATTTCACTGTACAGTAATAAATGTGTGATAAATAAAATCTAAACTTAAATGTTTGTGCTGGGTTTGTAGGCTTTGTGGTATTCTAGGAGATGTAGTGTGATACTGATTCAGGTTTTGGTGTAACAACTGGTTAATTTAAAAGTGTTATTTATCAAACAATGACTTTTCATAAATGAAAAGCCATATGAGATTTATAACAAAAACCCATTTAAAAGTCCTAAACAGGAATAATGCAACAGTATCTGTTTATTTATTTATTTATGTTAACATGTAACTGTAGATTTATTAACACTAACAACATGCATGTCTTATGCACAAATTCAAACCAACACAGATGATGTCCAATGATTTTCTGTATATCTTTAATGCGGATCTGGAAGCTTACACACAGAGTGAGGTGTACTCTGTCTCAGACTGGTCACCTAAATGAAAGAATCAGTATGTAAAACCAATAGTTACAATAAAGTTTAAATCCTACAGCCTAGGAAAATCTTACTTGTTTTGTAGTAATCATAAACTTTGATCACAGCTGGCTTGATATTCTTGACAGGAAGCACTTGTTGAATGTGTAGCTCATAGCTGATAGGGATATTTCTTTGGAGCTGTTGGAGATGCACCAGACATTATATTATAAACATACTACACCATATTTGGATTTGTGTCTTATAAAGGAAACACGTGTGTTTTGTTAGAATGCATATACAGCAGATGTGTGATATACGGTAATAGATAATTAATGGTATCGGCCAAAAAACATGGTATATTTTTAACAGATAAAAGAAACACATTTGATAAATACAATTACAGGTCATTTCATGTAGTGTCCCTAACTTGTTTGAATTCAAATCTTTCAATGATCTTAATTGTTATTCAGATGAAACTTAGCAAATTTAGATTTCACATGAAAACACATGAACCTGAAAAAGTGTATTATTCTAAAATTCTAAATTGTTAAGATATTGCAACATGAATGTGACATGGCTACGGACACAGATTTATTGCTTTTTTTTTTACCCAAAAACTTTTTAAGCAACAATTGTTTTTACAGGTCATACTGTATGCTTCTAAAAGCGTACATAAATTTTAGTATCTTTACTCACAAAGAAATATTAATAATTAGCATTTGTAATTTTTATTGTTTACAGGATAATTCGGTAGAATGGCCATTTTTGAGGCACATATAAAATCATCTCTCCAAAATGGCTCAAGTTAGCAACTTGAAATTTTTAGGGAAGCAAGATTGGTCACTTCCAGTTGCATAAACTTAAGAAGTAGCTTCTTTGGCACACACATTGTCTGTATTATATGTATAACATTATAATAAAAAATAAATTGGCACCGATACTGTGTTTTTGCCATATGTATAGATTTTTAAACTCTTACCTTTTTGATATACATGACAATATGGTCATCTTTGGAATCAACTTGTTCCACCAAAATTTGTGTTTCAAGCTAAAAAAAAATACCACAAGAATTATTCAACATTAGTGAAATAATACCCAAAACCTAACTCACAAACACACACACAAATGACATTTTAGCGTTTATATTTTTGAATGTACTTCTACTTCTTACTTCATCAGGATCTGCTGTGAACCCTGATAAGAGTTTTATGTCCACTATGATCATGTTAGTGCTGTTTAGTCTCCCATTATACCTGAAAAATTTAAATAAACAGCAAAATTTACATAAATATAGTTAATACCATTTTATAGCAACTATAATAACAGATAATCCTCACTGTCACTATGGGGTAAAGGCTGAATAAGGATATTTGCTCTATGTACAGTATCTAGGAAATCTGATGGTTGATGGCTCTTAATCTGATGGTTGATGGCTCTTATTATTTTTTGCTGACTTTTGTAGCACAGGGGCTTGTCTCATGTCTTAGGGTAAACATAGCCTGTTGTCCTGATTCCATGTCTGTCTCCATGTAACAAAACAAACAAACTGCTGGGTGGTTACAGTATGTATTCAGCGCTTACATATACACACCTTACATGTATATTTGTGTCATTCCTTCATAAGGATTATTAAAATTGCGTTGAGAAAGAGTTGCTATTTAGGAGTTCATGTGAAAAAGACAAGCTAGGCCGATTGAGTTTAATTCTAAAATGATTGAGGTCCAGTGCACACACATTTATCACACTCAGCAGAGGCATGTACGCCTAATTTTATCTCCTCTCTTAGAAATATCCAAAAATCCCAACAAGCCGGGAGCCGAAAGGTAGAAAGAAGTTTAGAACAACATTCCTGTTATCATCCTAGCTAGGCTAGGCTAACGCCAAGTAAATGCCAAGCTAACACTAGGTATACGGGCACCTAAAGTGTACAAAGTGCCAGCAAGAGCAGAAGAGGTGAGACCTGACAAGGAATATGTCACACTTACCCAAGTATCGGAACTATTGCAACAGCAGAAGAAAATGTTTTCGGCACTGCTTCAGCAACAACAGGACACTTTTAAAGGATTTATCAAAGTCATAATAGACACAACAAATTCCAGAATGGACGCGTTAACAAGGGAATTACAGGACATAAAAACAAGTTTACAGTTTACACAAAAGGACGTGGATGATATGAAATCTGAAAATGCTAAACAAGTGGATTGCTGAACTTTTTGCAATCAGATGTTTTTAAAGTGTGTGAGGGCATGCTGACTATCACTGAGAAGATGGAGTATACGGAGGGTCAAGTCTAGGCGTAACAACCTGGTTGTCGAGGGGATTGAAGAGACGCTGGGGGAAAAATGGACTGAGTGGGAGGAGAAAGTGAAGGAAGTATTAAAAGATAAATTACAGCTGCAGCAGGAGGTCGAGATCGAGAGGGTCCATCGCACAGGAAAACCTAGGGGAGAAAGACTGAGGTCCATAGTGGTGAAACTCCTATGGTTCAAAAACAGATCAGCCATTCTGCAATGTCCCAAATTGCTAAAGGGATCGACAATTTACATAAAGGAGGATTTCACCTATGCTGTTGGGAGAAAAAGGAAGGATCTGATTCCAGATTTGAGAGCAAGAGGGGCCATTCCTTACATGCGGCAGGACAAATTGATTATTCATCCGAAGACCAGCACTCACCAAAACAACCCAGAAACAATTAATAACCTATGTCAGGATCAATCTAGAGGCAGAGAAGCATCACTCAAGTATGTCGATCTTCTATAACAACAAACACAATTTATTCACATCCTATGGATAATCACTTACTACAGAGGATTGCTAGTATAGGATAGCAGAGAGTATAGGATAAGGAATTAAATACATTTCAATACACTGAATACCACTCACAGGACTTGGAAAATGATATTGATCCTGAGAATCATTTTTTCACTAACACAAAAATAGCTGCAACTATAACACAGATGAAAAGTTTAAAAACAGCATCCAGACTGAAAACATAAATAGTTCACTTTAACAGAAAAAGCATGTACTGTACACGAACCTCTGCAATATCAAACAGTATTTACTGCTACTGCTATTATAGTGAAAGTTCATCCAGCCTTTCACTATGATAGCAGTATCAGAAACATAATTAATAGTGAGAGAGGTATGGACTTTGAGATTGAAGGATATGAAATGGTTTGTACGAACAAAGAAAATAAGAATGGGGTGGCTCTGTTTGTGGGCAAGAATTTTAATTACAAGGTGGTGGAAAAAATGACAAAAGTGGTGAATAATCTATTGGAATGTGTCACAATAGAGTTAGTCATGGATAAAAGTAAAAACATTATAGTGAGCTGCATATACAGAACGCCTGGTTCCAATATAAATACAGTTAATGAGTGGATGGAGGAAATGTTTAATGTTTTGGAAGAAAACAAATAAAAAAGTAATGTTCATCTGAGTTGATTTCAACGTTGATTTACTTAGGGCAAATAAGCACACTATGACTGAAAAATTCATCAACAGTTTGCATAGTCTAATCCCAAAATCACTAGACCAAGCTGGATCACATCATATGAAGCAACATTAATTGACAATATATTTACAATATATAAACAATAACACAATGAGTGGATTATTAATAAATTACATTAGTGATCACTTGCCAGCGTTTACAGTATTTGACAGTTTATTATAAAAATGCGATAATACATAAACTAATCTACAGACGAGTGAGGACAGAAGAATCTCTGGCTTCAATAAAAGAGGAATTGATGACACAAGACTGGTAATTAATCTATAAAGAGAATGATATTGATATAGCATATGATAATCTTTAAAAAAATATTTAAATCACCGTATGATAAATATTGGCCATTAAAGCAATATTACGGAGATAAAAAAAATTAAGAACTGCCATGGGTGAATAAAGGATTAATTAATGCCTGCAAAAAGAAAAATACATTATATAGAGCATTTATAAAATACAGAACTAAAATAGCAGAAGTTAAAAATAAGAAATATAAAAATAAGCTAACTAATATTATAAGAAGTTGTAAGAAAGATTATTATCATAAAATATTAGAAAATAATAAAAACAATATGAAAGGTACATGGAGGATATTAAACAGTGTAATTAGAAATAGCCCAAGGCAGGTTAATTACCCAGAGTACTTTACTGAAAATGATAGACATTACAAAAATGGAAAATGCCGTAAATAAGTTGAATAGTTTTTTTTATTAAGGTAGTGTCAGGGTTAACCCCTAGAGGGTGCCTTGCGACCAGAGACCCTTTTTGTGTTTTTGTGTTTTTGAACAGAATGCACCTTGGTCAGGTGATGGGGTCACTCACCTGAACCGAGGTGACTGGTTGATTACTTTAGCTATAAGACCAACAAGTTGAGTTGATCCTTTGTCCTGCATCTGTTTGTTTTCTTCTGGTCATAGTCTGTTTGTTTTCTGCTGGGCCTGGGCTCCGTTCTTCGTACATCGCTAACTCAGTTAGCTGGATTTGATTGTTGTGGATTTGTCCTGATCATGGATTGTTTCGTTCTTCAATGCGCATCTCGCATTTGCTGTCATAGCAACATGTCCGTAAGCTTAAACCTGCTAGGAAGCAGGTTTATTCCATGTAAACAGGATTTAGGCTGCGCTCCTGGCGGGTTATGATTGGTTGAAATGGCGAGGTCACATCTGATTGGTTAAAGAGCATGACTGCATATATATGCATGCCCTCCTGCCATGGATTGCCCCCCCCCCCACATAATCGCTATCAAATATTATATTGGAACATAAATTTATAGTTTAAGTTTATTATTAACAAATATGATATAATATTACTATTATAATAAACCCTAGGCACGAGACAGCCGTCAAGACCATTGATACAAATTATTGTATAATGTTTATTTTGTGGCACATTTATTTTTCAGGGGTTTGTCATGAATATGTAAATAAATATTTATATATAATAAAAATAAATATTTTTTATAATGATAAATTGGACGAAACTAATTTTATTATAACATAAACAATAAAAAGAAAATACATGTATTTAAAAAAAAATATTAATATTTCTTTTTTTTCGTATACAAGATATTTATTTTCATATTGCTTATTTTATTGTCTCATGTAATTTGTAATTTGTAAACCATTAACCTATGAATTTATGT